>VZRZ01006595.1:294681-396765 GCA_013398175.1 Climacteris rufus
AAAAAAAAACAACAGTTGGAAAAGAATGATTTTGTTTTGAAGTACTTTGCATTTTGCTATATATTAAAATATATTTTGCTCTAATCTGTTCCTATATTTGTGAGCAGAATCTAAAAAGAGATAGTCTCATGCAAAGAGCGCAGTGACCTGATACATTTACCATTACCGTACACTTGTAGAAGCCAAATGAAACAAGTGTTTTCAATTCCATGTAAATAAATACGTATTTTAATAACAGTTAATGTCAGTTCATAAAGGGAAGCACACCAGGAGAGTTCTTTAAGAGAAGATTATACTCGTGGTGCAAAATCGTTTCCTAGAAAGTGATTGAAAAGAAATATGAACTTACAAAAGATTATCTCCAACACAGAAAAGTCTCAGCTCCATTACTTTTCTGGCTCCCTTAGGAAAGTGGAAAGGCATTATTAAGGCATATCAATCAATTTTGGTAGCACCTTTATTGCCTAATATTATCATTGTGTACATACTGATAGTTTCTCCACATACTGTTTACATAGCATATCTTACCCATCCCTGCTTCTTCTTTGTAAAAGTTATCACAAAAAAGTGCATGTCTTGAATAATGCATGTGCACCAAGTGCTCAGTGGTGCTTTGACATTATCCACCACTGACAAAATCCATGAGAAATGTAAAGAAGAGATGGTCCCTTTAGCTGTAGTAACATAACCCTGTAACCTCAGCACGGTCTGTACTCCTCACTGGCTTCTACTTCACATTGTATCTTTCAGGAGAAATGTGTTGCACAATGGTGCTCAAAGAATGAACTATAGGGCTAATAAGAAATTAAAAAATCTGCACTGTATCACAAATCTGTTGCCAGACTCTGGCTTTGGCCAGAGTTCAGTACCAGTTGGATCTTGGGTTTCATCTCCACTCACTGAAGACACAGAGTCATGGTCAAAACTCGAATTCAGTGTCCCTTTGGCTCTTGTATTTATTGATTGCTTAGCCTGTGTCAGAGACTGAAATAGTTCTTGCCTTAACTTTGTTATATCAAAACTGTATAAAGAAGCCAGGACCACCAGCCTGCCCTGGAGATGCCTGACTAGAACTTTGGACTGTAAGCCAAAGTGCTGAGATTAGATAAAGGGAACGCTATTGTTCAATCACCTCAGGCCTGAGGAGAAGTAAACAAGACTGTGCATCTACAAGAAAGCAAAACCCAGCAGCTAATCATCCTTGGCTGGGTTTGGGGTGGGGGAGGCCACAGCCCACAGCTGAAAGCAGGTTTGCACAGATTTCACCCCCAGCTGAGGTGGGGGAAGGAGGCTTTGAGTGTGGTGTAACCTCTGATCAGAGGCAATGAACACCCATCCTCCCTGACTCAGCTGTGCAACCCCCGGCCCCGAGAGGACTACATCCATGGGACATTCACATGAGAGGCAGCTGAGGGGGTGCCATAATCCACCAAAGACCCCCTGAAGCACACCCCAGACTCATTCCTGAGGCCTGGCACCACAGGACTGCACGTGATGTAAAGTAATGCAATGGATCCAGGGGCTGCTGCAAGAGACAATGGCACCTGCCACCATCCCCACCTTGGGGAGGGGCCTGGATTTTCCTACCTAGCCTGAGCATATATTAACCCATGGAATTCTGTGCTTTTTGGGGAACCCTCACCACCAAGGAAGACCAGCTGGAGAGGATCAATGCAACATCATTGGGATCCACAGAGTGGTGATATTTTCTTTCTCTTTCTGTCCCCCCACCTCTTTTTCTATTTCTTTCTCTTACCTTCTCTCTCTCTCTCTCTCTCTCTCTCATCTTTATTATCAAATAAAATCCATACTATTGACACTGGCATATGGTCTTGTTTGCACCTTAATTCAGGCAGAGAAATGTCTAAATAACCTTATAAAAACAGATCTTAGCAGCCTGCTACAAAATAAACTGAAGAAATGTGGTGAAAGACCAAAACCTCCAAATTCAGTGTGCCACAGGACATCTGAGGACACTTCCAGTGTCCCAAGACTTGCAAAGGTGAGGTGTTAGCTGGAGAAATCTCCCGGGTTGCCCTGGAGAAGGCCATACCAAGCAACAGAAAAAGATGTAAAGCAAACAAACTAAAAGCAGACAGCTGGGAAACAATGATTGTTGCAAACTGATCTGGAGAAAACCAGGTTTGAGTCCAAACCAGATGATGAGTTTAACCCTGAACAAAAGAGGGGAAAAATGACAGATTAAACCTGGAATGGTTTAATATCACTGAGCACACACTGCACTGTCTCCTGTGGACAAGCTCTTGTGCTTCAGAAGAAGGTGGAAAAAGACCGCCCTTCAGAACCCATGTCATGTGTATACAAAGAGGAGGAAAAAACAGGAAGAGAAGCTCCCATATGCCCTCTCCTAGCATGCCCAGAGACTTGAGGCATGTGTAAGTGCAGCATAAATAAAGTGTGAACAAGCACTATTAACAAATGAGCTCTCATCAACTCCCTGCTCTGCAGATATTGAGAATTTGGACGTTTTAAGATTGATACAGCAATCCTATGTTCTAGTCCCTTCTTTATACAATCCCATTATACCGTTCTCATTTTAAAACTGTGGGAGGCCCCAGTTCCCACTATCTTCTATGTAGGCTGCTTCAGAGTTTCATTTTTTTTATTAATCAGAACCAGTTTTCCAATTTCCAGTCTGAATTCATTCTTGATTCACTCATATGTATTTGATTTTGTTTCAGTATTATTTTTAAACAATTATTATTTTGTTGGTATGTGCTTTAAAATTCATTTAAAAGTAATTATGGTAATGGTGATGTCACCAAGTAAACCGAAAAACATAATTGGGACAGGCCACATCTTCTGGCAATGAGCAGTAACTGTTGACTGACTGTGACTACTTCTGAAACTTACATTTTTTGGCTAGTACTGCTGAAACACTCAAACCATTTCACAATAGACCTCTTGCAAGTTAGAAGTGAGAAAATTATGTAAGTGAGTCCAGAATTAGCATGTCAGAGACCTGGGCTCTTATAGGACACACAATGCAGTATTTGCCTCAGCATCTTCAAGCAGAACTGGGGTGTGTTTTGAAACTAATTTCCTGAATATCCCTCTTCACTCTACTTTTGGTTCCCACTGTGGAGTAGTTTTGGACCATGTGGCCTTTTCAGAGCATGCACCTGATGCAGTCTGCCTGTGAACGTGGGTCCAGCTTTATGGGTCCAGACTAGACACAAATGCAAAGCAAGGACTATCCATGTAGGTGCTGTGAACCAAACATAAATATTGTGGATCTCTTTAGATTTTATTCACTACAGCTTCACTCCTCCCAGGATGTTCTACTTCATCAATTTCAAATGTCCTGCATGACCACAGCAAATGATTTTAGGATCCGTGCTCCATGTTTTCCATCTGTAAGCCAGGACTAACTTGTGGTTTTTCTTGAGATCATCCCAATTATTGGTGACTTGTGCTGAATGCTTACAACAGTGATCACAGCAATTTTTATAACCTCTTCCTCTTTGTGGTACCAGAAATTTCTAATTGCTGCTAATTAGCAACCAATTGAGCAAAGGAAAAAAAGAAGAGATCACTGACAATTAATTTACTGAAAAACCCCTACGGTTTTTGAAGAATTGGTTTTAATTTAATATTTATTTTTGAACAAAAGAGATTTGTTTCAATGCTTTACATTACTTTTTAAAATCTCCACAAACATGTTTTTCATTTAAACATAATACAAATTTTGTTTAAAATAGAAGGCCTGATTATATAACAGAAAACTATATCCAACAGAAAAATATATCCAACAGAAAAATATATCCAAAGCATTTGAGTTTTAGGTCAAATATGACTTTTGTTTACCTCATCCAGAATATATATATGTTTTCTAGTGTTTTTCTATGACATATTTTAGGTAAAATGTAAATATTCTGATCTGACCTGGAACAAAGTTCTTATAAGTTTTCAGATCAATCACAAAATATAGAAAAAAACCCATAAATTCTCTATTTCACAAACTATCCAACAAAACACTGAAACCAAGCAAAATAAGCTAAGACTGAGATTACTCCTGAAAGAAAAATCCTTGCGTAACCTCAACACTCAGCACAAGCCTCCTGTGGTTAAACTACATCACTGGAGTGCAGCTTTGAATCCTAGAACAGTCTTTGGTGCACTAATACATCATTAATGTGTCTGCCTTTGCCTCCGAGCTGGCAGAGCATCTCTGCAGAATGTCTCTGCTGGAGACAAGAAGATGTGTTCCCTCTGGGAAGAAGGGTTTGCAGCTTCATGCAGCCCTGGCTCCAGCGAGGATCTGTCCTCAGGGGGCAGCTACCATAAACAACAGGGGCTCATCTGCAGATGTGCTGGATATATTCACACATTTACAGCATCCTCTTTACACCGAGTCAGACTCCGACAACAACAGTAATGAACGCTTTTAGCACAATTTCACAATAGTTCCAATAATTTTCTTTCTTTTTTTTTTTAATTTCTTTCTTTCTCTCTCTGTATTGTGAAGCAAAGACAAGTATATCTGAATTTCTTCCTTCTTATGAAATGCAGCTTGAAATATTTAAACTCAGTAACTCTCTTCTACTCAGCAGTGAGAAAGATTTTCCATCATACCCAAAAGTCATGTGATACTCAACTGGTTTCTGGTTCTTGCTCCAGTGGGGTTTTCTTTGAGATCTCTTGGAGACTGCAAATCTTCAGCAGAAACTGCAAATGGAATAATTTAGCTGCCTCCAGAGCAGCACAAATTTCTTGTGTCAAAATCTCCATTGATTTGTTTCATGATCATTAATAAAATCCACATGGCAAGTATTCTGGGCCTTCATTCTTCAGGGCTCACATGCAGGAGCTGATAGAATAGACTCGATGCCAGTCCCTGTTAGATATTTGTTATGTACCAGGTTATTTATTTCCTTGTGTTTTTCATACCCCCAGTGAGCTGAATGTGGAAGGCTGCCCAGGTCTGCAAACCACAATTCTCCAACCTGCCTACAGGAATGGACACAGTGATTAACTGCAGGGAGACAATTAATTAATACAAGATTTGATGCCATACAGCATCTGTTCCAATAAAGACAGGCCAGTCACTTCAGATTTTAGAAGAAAAACAATAATGTGATGTGTAGCAATATTTTTACAAAACCCTATTTTTGCCTAAAACCCTCCAATGAAGCAGATGATAAAGTTTTTTCAAAATCAGTCAGGCCTGGTTTAGCCAGGGGGAATGGTGCTAGGTGTTTCTGAAGGGCTCTCACTGCAATTCTGCTTTGTGTCGGCATTTCATATTTTTGTCCTTGTTCCTGAGGCAGGAAAACAGTCAAGGAGCCTTGAGCTAGCCCTAAGAAGAATATAATCTTCTAGCAATCTGGAAAGGACTATGTGCACACCTAATGAAGAAGTGGATGGTTTAGTCTGGGTTTACACCATGATGTAGGTGATGAGTTGCTGATTTTGTCCCTTTGTGGGTGTAAGGCTAACCCTGCATGCTGATGGTGTTGTTGGGGTGGCACTGTGTGTGTTCATGGGGTAAATCATGTACATCGTGCACACTTCAGTGGGGGAGGATGTGAGGTAACATGTCCTTTATCTTCAAGACCTCAGTACTCTTACTAGATCAATGGCAGGAAGGAAATATTAAGGAATCACAGAATCACAGAATAAGGTGATCTGGAAGGGACCCACAAGGATCATTGAGTCCAGCTCCTGGCCCTGCACAGGACAGCCCCAAGAATCACCCATGTGCCTGAGAGTGATGTCCAAATGCTTCTTGAACTCTGTCAGGCTTGGTGCTGTGACCACTGCCCTGGGGAGCCTGTTCCAGTGCCCGACCCCCACGTGGGATATAAAACCACGTAT
This sequence comes from Climacteris rufus, assembly GCA_013398175.1. Taxonomy (NCBI): domain Eukaryota; kingdom Metazoa; phylum Chordata; class Aves; order Passeriformes; family Climacteridae; genus Climacteris; species Climacteris rufus. The sequence goes on from VZRZ01006595.1 coordinate 300,520, forward strand.
GTTACGAGCATATGAACAAAGCACACTTCATGTTGCAGATATTCCTTTGCTAATTACTTTAATAATCACTAATTAATGAAATTCAGGCACTCCCATTGGAATAAGTGTCCAGTCTGCAGTAGGAAAGGCAGCAAACTACAGGAATTATATTTTTGTGTTCTGATTTTCCTGTTACACAAACCCACAAGGTCATTCCACAACAGACAACTCTGCTTACTAACACTGCTTCTAAGAAGAAATAAATATTTCCCAGGGCAGAGCCTCTGCCTGGGGTCCTGGATTCCATAGCTACAGCTCTGATGAGAGCAACCATCCCACAGAGAACCCCTTCTCCCTCAGACACTGACTTCTCCCTTCTGTGGTTAGGTGTTGTAGTTGTTGGCAACCTGGCTGTATGTTTTTCTTGGAGCCTTGTGGTTCATTGTTATGGATATGGTGTGTTGGGTGGAAAAACAATGTTCCCTGGACACCTTTCCCTTCTGGGTGTCAAAAAGCACCGAGGGGTTGTTTAATTTGCTTTGCAGTGTTTCTTCTTTTGGAATATATTACTACATTTAATCTAGCAGTGTTGTGGGTGTTTGCGGTTCATGATGAGCAGAATGCTTGCATACATTCCCTCCCTAGGATTTCACACAAATATGACAACCTTTCCAGGAATAGCTCCAGGAACATGGTGGTGTTTCAAATTTCATTTTGTGGGGTTTTGCTGCTGCTGCTGTTTTAATTTTCAGACTTTACTCAAATTTTTCAAAGAAAGCATCTCCTATATTGTTATAATTAATACACAAAGTGTGAAAAAGCTAGGCCAATATATGACACTTAAATTCTTGGTATTTTACTAATAGATTACGGTGGTACAACTTGCAATTTGGGAAAATCAAAGTAAGTTATCTTATTAAAGAAGACTTAAACCAGTTTCTGTGTAATCACCAAACAGTATCTGATCCTTAGATGGACTAAGAGTGAGCACCATAACTGCAGCCCATTTAAGCTGCCTGTATTCAAAATTTGTAACCTGGGCATCAACTTTTGTCCAAGGACTTATGGAAAATACTTATTTCCATGGTCTTCCCAAGGAAGCTCTGAGGATCTTCTTCCTCCTGAGCATGTGGAGCATTTTGTACAAGTTACTGGGGACCTCCAAGAGCTAACCTCTATACAGGAGTTGTTACCTCAGTATAGCAGAACTGACTCACAGAGCATATTGTATTTTTATTGATACAATTAATCTTTTGTCCCATAAATGGGAAAACCTGGAAATGCATTTGAAAAGCCCTTGAAAGCACAGTGTAAGTCTTTATCAGAGCAGAGAGAGAACTCCTGAACTGAATCTGCATCTCTTACAGGACTGGAAATAACTATTTTTCTGTATTTACTTCTAGGTGCAATGTTTATTTGAGAGGGAGGAGAGAGAGAGAGCAACAAAATGATGCATTTGCAGCAGTATGTGACCAAAGATGTATCAAGCGGAAATGTGACTTTTTGCAGTGAGCAAATCTCTTCTGTCAGACTCCTATAAATGTTCATTCTTGTGTGCAGCACTGTCTCCAACTTCTTACCTGGTATTGAATTAATCCTAACTCCTGTCAGCTTCAACAGCAGGGACAGCAGAATTAAAATTTGGGGGTCTTCTATATAGCACAGGACAAACTGCAACCCCAGCCATGGTCAGTGATCTGACTCAGCCCTGTTACAGCTCTTTTCTTCCTGTGCACATTTCAGATGCTGCTGACATGCAGAAGGCAGCAAAGTGCTGACCACCTGCAGAGTGGTTGCAGATGGGTTAAATTTCCATCACCTGCCTGTGCTGAGATTCCTCTGGGGTTGGGTTAACAGGGCTGGCTGTGGGTCAGGGTCAGTCACGTGAGCATCCCCTGAAATGCCCCCTCACCCTCTCATATCCAACTTGAGCGTGCACTTCAGGGACCCTCGGAATCCTCTGCTCTCCTCAGACCCCCAGGAGATGCTGGGCACCTTGCTGTTTTATACAGGTGGGACCACAAACCTTCCCTTGCACACCCCATCCTAGCTCTAAACAGTTGCCTCCCACAGGTGGGAAACAGAGGAACAACACAGGCAAGGTCACAAGCACGAGGGTGGAAGAAGCCAACCTCTCCCTTCCATACCTGTGAGCACCCTTGCATTTTAATCACATTTTGAGAGAAACTTTCTGCTGTTGTCCTTAAGGAGGAGTGTTTCTCAGCATAGGCATGATGTAATGCTCCTTTTTTCACTTCAGAAGGAAAACAGGCATTGCAGTCTGTGCTTCAATAATATCTGTGCCGTTAAATAACTCACTGTGCAGCTGTGTGTGGGAGCACACCACAATGTCAGTCTCAGTGTACCTCATTTTCCAGGCACAGCAGTGCTAAGCAGGACACTCCCTGGCACAGGGCTGACCTGGATGGGGGGAGCAACCAGAAGACAGAGCCATGCCAGAGGCTGCTTAGCCTGCTGTTTGCCATCTGGGAGCAATAGTGAGTCCAGGCAAAACTTCCCTGCAAGGCATATTGTAAATGAGGCAGAGCTGAGCACGGTGGAATTGGCTCCCTGTGATGGACCTGTCCCACATGGCTTGTTCACCTCACCTCTGGTTCCATGGCTGTCTCCTGAGCCAGAAGCTGCAGCAGGAGGGAGCTGCTGTACCCTCCAGTTTGTGTCCCCTGCGGGAGATTTCAGACATCTCCCAGGAATGACAGCCAGTCCTTTCCACCACCTTGCATGCCTGAGGTACATGTGGCATGGAATGAAAATGCCAGTGTCTCTCTGGGCAATAGGGAAAATTTCCCTTGATGTTCAGCAGCTTGAAACACTCTCATTGACATCAGTGGCACATTTTCCATGGACCAGGGTGAGGGTGAGCTACCCAGGCACCCTGATGATTCCAAGCAGGTTGGATGTGCCCTTTGAACTTCTACTCACCCAGCTCGTTGGGATTATGTGCCTCTTCTGTTTAAGCCTGGATTGCCCCAAGAGCCTGATGTTGCCACAGGGCATGCCCATCATTTGTATGCCAGCTTTCCTGGCTGCAAGCTCTTCTGTATTCCCATAGGCAAAATGTCTGATTTTTAGACTGTTCAAAAGTTTTCAGTTACTCAGAAACTTCTGTCAGCTCCTGCTGCTCAGCCTAGGTTTTCATGTCCTTCTCTGAGCCTGAGCCTTTAGCATAAAAGCCTATTGTATTGCCACAAAGCAAGACCAGAATTTATTAGTATTTTTACTGTTTCACGAGCACAAAGTGACTGCTGTGAAAGTCCATCACAATAAATTCCTCTGGGATGTGATGGCCTAAAACTGATCAAAGATGTTCAGGAAGCAGAGCGGTGAGTGAGCATTTCCAGCTGCTGCACATGTGCCAGGAATGCTGGAGGCCCTGAGGACTGAAGCAGAGGAGAATAAGAGGTGCCCAGCAGTATCCTGACGGCAGCCAGCACATGGGCATTAGTATGAAAAAGGGACTGTGTTTTTTTTTTTTTTAAGTGCCTCACCTAAAAGGCTTGCAAGGTCAGAAGTTCTCTGGTATAATGAACACATTTTCCTGGGGTGTGAAACCATGGGATTTGCTAATCCACAGTATTTTTACCATTTGTACTGGTTAGTAAACAAATCCTCTCTGCAAGTCTAGGGAACCTTATTTTCTAAGAAGGAAACATAAATCAGAGGTCAAAAGGGATCTCTGGCCTGAGTGGCTGTACAAGTCGCCACATTTTACTTTGCAACAGTCTCAAATATGTCAGGACCTTATGTCTCTGCAGAAAAATTCATACCATTTGTCCAAAATGGCTCAGAGGGCAATGGTAGCTTGACTAAATTTATGGAGTATATGTAGCAATGTGAAGACTTGGTCTCTAACCTTAAAGCAACAAGCCAGTCCTCGTTTTTCTTTTAGTACCTGGTGCATATTTTCATTATGCTACACTAAAATGTCACATCCTTCTTCTAGATAAACCAGAATAAGCTGTGGGAGGAATAATTTTGGTCTAAGAGAAGAACCTTGGAGGAAGAAGGTAGCAGTTCCTTCTCCCTAAGTTATGGCAAGAGAAAGGGTCCAATGAGCTGTCCAGAAGAACTTGGTGAGGCTGAGGCATGAGATGATAGGAGAGGGTAACGCTCAGTACTCCTAGAAAGCTGGAAGTCTTTTTCTGGCAGGTGTGTGGGTGGAGTCAAGATGGACAAACAGCTATTGAGCAGCGTGGTGGCCAATGCCCTCCCCTTCATATGCTAAACAGTGGATGCTGTAGAAATCCAGGACAGCTGCTTTCTACTTTAAGAGGAAAGGGAAGCTTCTGAATTGTTAATACAGATGGGTTGAGACTGGATATTCGGTGCAACTGTGAGTTAATCCCATTAAAGGGAATGGATAAGAAACCATGACAAAACGCCCAAAGTGCAAAAATAGCAGGTGATCACAAAGCCCTGGGAGAGCTGGGAGAGCTCAGGTGCACTGCACAAGCATGTCCTGTCCTCTGGCCCCACCAAACCCAGCTGGTGGGGATATCCCATGGCCAGGTCCCCATCTGTGGATGCTGTGCCCTGCCTCTCTGCACACAGGGCTTACCAGGCAGAAAGAAAATGTGCTAAGAGCTCGGAATGTGAAGAGGGGAAAATTGCATGTTCACAGCAATTTCCCAGCCATTGCCATTTCTGCTTTCAGGAGCAGCTTCTCAATCCTAGGAGCTTGGCTGGGCTACCTGCAGAGTATGGGGTCCATGCACTCAGTCAGACTGATTTTGTGGCCAGAGGCTGCTTAGCAGTGCTTTTTTAATCTGGCAGTGCTTTTAAAGCACAGCAACTTCCTTTACTATTGCTCCTATTAGCTGGAAAATGCCAGCCAGTGTCGTGTAAATAATGTGACAATCACTTTTCCTAACTGTTAGCATCTCTACCTCTACATCGTAATGTATCTAAACCTAGCCCTTCTGAGGGGTTCAGGCTTTGGTTTGAAAATCTACCCCAAATCAGGACAAATCCTTTGGGCTAGGCCAAGGTTTATCCTTCCACTTTTTCTTCTAAATCCTTAAAAACAATTTGTCCCACCCATCAACCTCTTAATCAAACTCAGGCTTCCTGCCCTGAGCTCCTCTAGTCTCCCCTCTAAGCTGCTTGTACACCCGAGGAGTGCTAAATATTTCCATCAGAAGTGAAGCATCCGGATTGGTTCAAAGAAATGTTGCAGAGAATGAAAGGGCAGAAACAGGGAACATGTGAGCAGAAAAGAGAGAAAGAAGACACATAAGCTTTGGGAGGTGGTGGAGAAAAACACGGAAGGGGATTACAGAAGATAAGTGTGGTGCAACTTGGTGAATAATGAAGGAAGAATGACAAGAAGGAGCTGTAATGATAGCAGAATTGGGAACACTGCAAGTGCTGCCCGATCCTCGTAACCAGACTGCCTGTGTGCTTTCTCCTGCTCTGAACAAATGGGGGCTTTAGCTTATAAAATGCCATGCATAGAGGATATGTGGCAAGCCCTCCCTCCACCAAAAAATCTGGGGATCCTGAGGAGCTGTCAAGCACAGCCTGCTCTCACGGACCCTGCACATGGCACCCTGGAGTAGTTAATGGTGTTTAAGCAAAATCTTATTTAGTTGTTCTGGCTTTTAGCACGGAGCAAGGACAGTGCATTAGCAAAGCACAACATGTTCACTTCCTGAGCTCCAATCTTGCTCATCACATGCACCTGAATAAAAGAAATTTTGCACTAGAACAAAGGACCTGTGTGAAATGGGGGGAGGGCAGGGACTCTCCAGCCCACTGCCTGCTCTCCTCCATGCAGCCCCCACTGCCTGTTTTGCTTTAATGCCCACACAGCAGGTGGGACAATATGTGCTCAGTTATTTCCCAGGCTTTTCCCTGCAAGTTAGTCCAATGCAGCACGAGACTGAAAGCAATTCTGCAAGAGCACTGAGGTCTTGCTCTCGTTTTGCGGCTCCTACCATGCTGCCTGGGGAGGGCATGTCTTGCATATACATTTCTAGGTTTGTCAGGCTGTGCAGCTCTGGTGACCTCTGAGGGGTGAAGTAGAGGCTTGAGTCAGTCTGCAGACCCTGTCATGATTGTTGATTTTTGATGTTATTGCCCAGGAAGCAGCGAGGGATGGAGTGCTGGCATGCCTGTCCTGTGCAGACACAAGGCAGGAAGAGAGTTTACTCTGCCACAGTGATGGAGATATCAGTACCCTGGGAGGACTGCAAGGGTGGCTCATTGCAGACAGGCTTTCTGGCAGGAGGTAGGACCTGATTAGAAAAAGATTTCATGAAAGCTGTAAGAAAACACAGAGATAAAGCCTGGAGGTGATGAGGCAGTGAGAGAATTTCATTTGGTAATGATGAAAGTGGTGCTTGGTGACAACACGTGGGGGTCTTTTGTGCATGTGTGTAAATTCGGCTGTAATTCAACAGAAGATCTCATTTGGTTTGTTTCTAAGTAAGAACATGTACAAATCTCTGTCAGAAGCAATGACCAGACCAGAAGACAGATGTTTTTGCAGGGTCTACCCTGCCCTCTCATCATCTTCCAGTCCTTCAACCACGCTCTTGCAGAGGGGAGGAAGTTGGCTTGGAGAGACTGGGAGCTGAGACACCCAGATCCCATGTACCTTCCCTTTGCCCAGGCTTTCTTCCCTCTGGGTTGCTTTTCCATTCAGCTAGAACAGATAGGAGCTCACGTGCTCCTGAAGACTGTCTGCCCCCTTTCTGTGATTTTCAGCTCAAAAAAGGCTGCCCTGATCCCAGGTAGCAGGCAGGAGTCACCTATCTTTTGGGGAGGAATTTTACCACACATTTTATTTTAAAATAGCATGTTGCTCAGGTAGCATTCCGTGATGCAGAGCCTTGGAGCCCAAAGTGCACATAAACAAATGTGTGTTAGGAGTGGCTGGGGGCGACGGGGCAGGCGTAGGCAATTTTTCATAGGCGAAAGACAAGCATTCCCTCCTCAACATGCAATTTGCTGCAGTGCAGAGGGCCAGCACAAAACTTACACATCATGTCAGCCCCACTTTAAAAGGTCATTTATTGTGGAAATAGTCCTTGTGCTGGTTCTCTGAACAGGGATGAATATTAGTCTCTCTGCAGAGCATTGCTTGCTCTAGGAAGCCCAGCTTAAAAAATTAAACATTGCTTTTTCTTTTATGGGCCACCTCAGTGCAAATCTTTTCACTCCCCTCATAAGAATTATTTGTATAGTTTTATTTTAAGTAAGAGAAATTTCATTCTCCTTGGCATCCCTTTTTCTCTTTCCTCAACACTTTTTCCTCAGAGTTTGCCAACATTAAAAAGAAGTATAAAGCCTTTGAAAACCTCACTAAAACTCTCTCCTCAGACAGCCATGTTCTCTTTGCTGGTTGAAGAACACAGGACATGGAAGATTGTGCTTCAATACCATCTGATTTCTGGATGCAGCCTTAAGAAAATAATTTCTACTTCTGAAGTATGGCAAAAGCTCCTGCAAAGTGCATATTGTTTTCCTGGAAACTATCCATCCATCCATCCATCCATCCATCCATCTCCCTCCCTCTATCCTTCCCTCCCTTTCTGCTCATTTGTGATTCTTCTCACTCTAATACCAGTGAGTGCTTCTCCAGGCTTACCCTTCAAAAGCTTTTTATTCTTTTGGTCTTTTGAGAGGGGGAGAAAACCACAAGGGTAAGAAGGGCACTCCTGGGGACCAGCCTTCGTGTCAGCAAGTATTAATTATAATAGGTCAGATCATCATCTTGTCTCACATAAAACCTTAACCCTTCTCTCAGTTTTCCGAGGCTAAAGGGATGCTAAAACCTCATGCCTTCAAAGGAGCTCTCCCCATGACTGTCCATGAATCCCAGCTGCCTACTTCCTGAGATCCCTCTGGAACTCTCTATCTGCATTGTTCACTGTTGTCTACATGCAGGTGTTAACAGGAGCTTTGTAAAACTGAGAAAGGTGTGGAGATTGCATTATGCAAACAGCCTCAGCTCCTTGCTCACAGCCCTAGGCATTGCCATCTGTGCCTGGTAGGCAAGAGGACGCCAGACACAGCATTGGTGCTGTTTCTCACCTTGTGAGAAATGTGACAAAACATCTTCAATTATGAAAGAAGTAGCCAGAAGCCACTTGGGCTACAACTCACATGGGAGCCTTCACAGAACGAAAATGAATGTATTTGCTGATGAATTATTCTGAGAGAGGAAACAAACTAAAGGGTTCCTGGATGGTTATTTTGCAGAAATTAGGCCAGACCTAATTAGTTGCATAATTAATTGTCTGATTACCTACCTAGATAACTCTTAGTGACCTTTTATGATTCGTGGTGACAAATGCATGCATGCGTGTTTTACAGGAGAGGTTCCACTGTGCTTTACAGACTGCAGCTCCAACACCATGAGTCCTGGGACACAGCACTGGTGGTGCTTTGTGATACATGGAGGTTTATCTACAGCAACAAGGAGAGAGGCCAAAGTGTGATTACATATGTTGTGATTTGGCTGCCCTTCAAGTGCCCTTCGAGGTCTTTGAGCAGTGGTGAGGCTGTTCTGAATACAGGTCACCTGTTTCTTCGCCAGTTTCTCGTGGCTTCACAACTGGCCCTCCTCAAGGACAAAAACAGATCTCTTCTGCTGGCACTGATGAGTATCTAAACAGGACTAGCACCTACAATCAGGGCACTCGAACTGGGAGCTGGCTTCTGAAAGTTTGAGAATGACAACACTTGTCTGGTTCACACAGGGGCAGAAGGGTCCGTGAAACCAGGACCAAAGGCACCACTGATCTCGTGTCTGCATTAATGCTGTGCTGTAGGACTGACGCTGAAGCTGAGCACTAGCTACAGTGGTATTAAATGTGTGGAAAAGTATTCTGAGTGTTGCCATGAAGCAAACAACACCTTTATGTTAAAAAATAGAACACTGATGCCTCGAAAGCTTTTTGAGTGACTAGTGAGGGTTTCAGTTGTGACTCCAGTGCAATCACACACAGAGACACCACCGTCCATAGAAGGAAGGAAAACTGATACTAAAAATGATGGTTGTGGGCAGCAGTGGTTGTTGAAGGAAGGAAGAACAAGTAGTCCAGGAGAAAGGTAATGTTGGGTAACAGGAGAAGCTGAAGTTGCTGGGAAAAAAGCTCCAAACCTTAGTTAAGTTGATGTGGTTGAAAACACTACTGTGGATATGACACCTCTAGAAAAAACGTCTAGTTCTACTCAATTTTTTGCCCAGACTCTCAGCTCTGCCGAGAAACAGAGTGTTTCAACAAAGGTACAGCATTAAGCAAAACCATTGTTTCTGGTGTCCTTGTTAAACTTGATATTTGGCACAGCCTCCTGCCATAGAGACAAACATAGAGATCCCATGACAGAATGAATCTTGTCTGACTGCAGACCTTGGTGCAGGAAGGAAAAAAAAAGAGAATTGCTTTGGGCTTTTCCTGTCTGTGTGTTCTGGCAGTCTTTGGGGGGTAGGTTAAAAACTGCCCTAATTTGGCTGTGTTTTTCTACCTTTTGATATGCCCACTTTATCCAGACGGTGTTTCCTCCCTTCTCCTTCCCCAGCCTCCCCCAGGGCACTTAGGGTTGCTTTATGCCACCATGACATCTGTGGGACAACGCAAAAATGCAGCTGGCAATGAGGGAGAGGAAAACTGTGAATCACCTATGTAAAAATTAGGGGTTTTTTACCCCCAGTGAAGTCCAGGGAATGTGAAGAGACAGGGGCAGGGATCTATTGGCCTCACCCTGATTTATGGAAATTGGCTGGCTCCAACAATGACCATTTCAAAGCAGAATGTCTGAAGCTTGGGAAATGGCCAGTTGTGCTCACAACAGCCACTCAAACAAATCACCAAAAATGATAGACAGAAGCTGGAAGGCAGCATAAGAAGATGTGTGGACCCCAGAAGAGAGAACTGCAATCTTCAGGTCTTCTTCCAACTGCTGATTTCTGAAGACATGTTTGCAAGGGATGTGGATGTTGTTCCTCACATGACTGCAGGTAAAAGCAGAGCATTTCTAAGCACAGACAGCACAAACCATCATTGTGGAAAGGACCAAGATGGGGTAAAGTTGAGGCAATGAAGAGTACAGATGTCCAAGGTGTACATGCCTGTCCACAAAACATAGCCAAGAAAAGAATAAACTGTGATCATTTAAAGCTAATCAGGCATTTGTAGCTCACAATGAATAGACAGAATTGCAATGCAGAGGTGACTGGTGATGGTGTATTGTAGTGCCTGGATGACCCCTAAAGGAGCTGATATCTTCTTTTTCTAGACACAGCAAATACTCTGCATTAATCTTTTGATTTTTTTCTTAGCACAGTTCTTCAGCAATGAAATAACCCCCTCTGACTTGAACTTCCTTTAAAGTTTATCTCTCCATAGGATTTTTCCATGCAAATTTCTATTGCTTGTTTCCTGGGAACTATACTTCAGCCAAAATAATCCCTTTAATGCAGAATTTTAACACTGGATATTCAAATGACTCAACAAAAATGTCCATATTGCTCAATTCTGCCCTGCAGTCTTCCACCCACTCATAAATACAGCATGTTCCCATCTGTGCACTTCTCTCACTGTGAACTTGTTGATTTTTCCGGTTCTTTTTTGTTGGGGGTACAATTTGATGCAGGTGTCTAGGTTGGGATAATAAAGACCCAGGTAACACATGGCAAAGTCTGCATGAGACGGAAAACAGAAGATATAATATTTTAGTTAAAGCAAGGTTAAATGAAGCATATTTCTGATGTGTTGGGCATGGAAACAATTTTTTTTCTCACCCAGCATAATTTCTCTTGGAAAACTAATGCTTTACACAAGGTTTTCAATGTACTTGGGGAAGTGGAGGGAAAAGGTTTCCTCTGCAGTGTCTTAATGCTTGAAATCCATTCCTGAGTACTTTCATCCCTAATTAAAGGTCACCTACTGGTTCGTGAACAACTGTTAATGAAGAGTTTAATTATCCAGATGACAGCTATAAAATCCTACTCCTGTGCTTGAATATTTTAAAGCAACAGGGCCCAGATTTTCAAATATGTGTTTGTAGCCAAGTGCTTAGACAAAAGCTCTCACAGAAGAGTGTGTATGTGCAATTCACATTTGCATACACAATGGAAGGTTGCATATGCCCATATTAAAGATGCAAATCTGTGAGGAGGTTTGTATGTGCTTACTTGACCGTTTGAACCAGACCCACCTTTCTTTTCTGTTCTTTCATTCAGGGAGGGGAAGGGATGGTTGAATTATTCCATAAGGATAAATTGTTTTGCATTATTAACTCTTCTTAACAACAAAGCTGCATAAATTAAATGTAAGATTATCTGCCGTGTCCTCAGTGGAATGATTAGGAGCGAATCTACAGGAAAGAAATGTGGTCAAATGATTTGAAGACTTGCTAAATGGGATGCAAATCTCATCTTACATTCTTAACGAGCTCAACCATGGACCTGCCTTCTAATGAGCAAATTCCGCTTGGCATATCTGTGCAAACCCCAGAGCAAAGCTGTAAAGAAAATGGATCATGGTTCATTTTCTCTACTGAGTCAGGTTTTTGCTTTTATTGGCACTTTTGACCAGGTGCTCCTATTAGCTTTACCCGTGGTGGCAATTTTAGTGACACTGCCTTTAGTCCACCAAGCTGAAGTGGCCCCATTTCTCATTTCCCATCACAACACCAGATGAGTGTTTCATGGGGAGGTTAGGTTTGGGTTCTCCACAAGGTACATGCCTGAAGGAATGATGCTTCTATTAAATAGATCAAGAAGTTGCTTATTGTGTCCTAAATGCCAGCACAGTCTCTCTGTGTCACTCTGATGATAGTGCCATAAAGGGAAAAACAGTCACAACTCTTTCACTGGGCATTTTTGGGGGGCTTGGGGAAAACTAAAATGCGATGAATGGCCACATAAGGGCAGAGAGGAAAACCAGAAAGTATTACAATATTGTTCAGTGTCAGGTAGCCTTTGGGGCAAGCTAGAAATGGCAATCCAAGGTAGACCAACTCCAAGGTTTTCCTGTGAGTCAGTGCTAGGCTTTGAGTCAGTTTCCTTGTTACCTGTGGCCTGTCTCTCCTGCTTATGGGTGCACATATAGACACACACTTATTTGTCTGAGCAGACTACTCAACAAAACAGAATTTCAAGCCCTGGCTATAAAAATGAGGGAAAGAATATTGGAACGTATCACATATGAAGAGACGTATGAATTAAAGAGGAGAAAAATGCCTGTCCAAGTTCTGTAGATGGTTAATATCTTATTTCTTATGAAATGTGAGTTAATACAAGAGATTTGGTAGAACAGACAGGTAAGTCTTACTATGTTATTTGTTGAAGAGGTCTCAAACACACCTTTCTGTGCTTTGTTAACTCTCCAGGAGGCTACAGGAGGGTTTTGTCTGCAGAGTCTCTCATCAGCAAAGCTCCATCTGTAGGTCACAGTGACCCGACTGTGGAAGCTGCACCACATAAATGGAGCTCTCCAGATAAGCAGCAACATTTATTACATACTTTGTCAACGTATCTCTTTGTCAAGTGTATCTCTGGCCACATACTTGTTCTCAAGGCACTTTGTTTTGATATTGGTTTTATTAGAACAGATTTCAGAAAGGGAAATGTAAAACCATTTAAAGTTTGCAACATAAACATGTTGTTCAGAGCTGAGAAAATCCACACCAAATACCAGCAGACTTTTTGTCCATTACAAGCATAACCAAGATGTATGTTGCTTTTATTTTCTCTTACTGATTTCTTCAAATAAAAACTACTACTTAAAAAATCCAGATACAATAAGACCAATGTCTCACACAGGGAAAGACAGAAGTCCCACAATGTCCTTCACAAGTTTGAAGATTATTAACACTAAAATCAAAGGAACAGCTAAATCTAAGGATATCTAAGGACTAGAAGAAGGAGATTTTTGTCTTGGTAACCACACAGTCAGTCTCTCATCTTGGGAGATGCTTCTACAGCCTGAGATGCCACCAGAGCTCCTGAGCAGCATGTGTGAGCAAGATGACATGTCCCCCTGCTAGGGACAAGGCAAGGGGTCCAACTATACAGGTTCTATATACTCTTCAAGTAGCAACTCTTGTCTCCTCTGGAGGAAGAGCCATGGGCTGGATGGCTTAATCCTGCGGCCCCGGTCTGACTCCAGCAACAAATCACAATCCCACAAGGTCTGTTTCCAGGGATGTTAACTTGAGAAATATATTTAACTGTGTCCTGATTCTGCAAATGTCTGGGCAGAGGGTTTGCAGGAAGTAGATGGGCTGTATCAACCTCATGTGCCTGATGTATCTGTGAGAGGATTTACAAGTCTGGCTTCTAGTCTGTTATGCCTGTGCTTTCCTGAGCTGCCAGGTCTCATTCTTGGTAAATGGACAGAGTTCAGGCAAAAAAAGTGCAACGTGATGCACTGCAAGAATTTTCCCTATTTTTCATCAAAACTGGGGTACTATTTGCCAAAGAACATCCTTCATTTTTAGCCAAATAATAGACTCAGGAGCCTTTTAAAAATATAACTAGAGTATTTGTCATTTTGGAACATTATCATTCAGTCACTTCCATCGGGATGGGTTTTAATGGCTGCACACAAGCACACTGTATATGACATAAAGCATTTGTGGAAAAAAATGATTCCTCTGAGTAGTCTTCCCAGAGATGAACTGTCTTTCCTGATTTCCTCTTTCATTCTTCCTTTTCCTGGATCTTGGAGGGAGTGTTACTTGTCTTGAGTAATGAAATTTCCCCTGCCATAATACACTATCTTTGATCTCCCCAGTTTTATGCACTGGGGAGCTGATAGTTCCTTCCCTGGCTAGGACTGAATGAATAATCACCTCCTGTAGTTATTCACATAAAATTCAGATGCTGAAATGTGAAGCTGATGAGAGGGGAAATTATAGATAGAAGCATCAAGATTTGCTAGTGAAATTTTATGAGTTGTAGGTAGGAAACATTCAAACAACATCACATTTAACCATGAAGACTCCAAGCTTTTATAATCTCCTGGGGCAGAACCATGAGTTGTTCATGAGATGGGAATGAAGCCCAGACTTCTCTCCTGGTGTTTTCTTTATGCCCACACATCCACACATAGACACACAACCAGCATAAGAAAACCCTACTCATCCCTGAATATTTGCAATTTGGAATTACTAACCATCCAAAAGTTTGATATTCACATCATGTAAAAAGTCTGTACATTAATTGAGATGTTATAAAAAATCTTGATTAAAAGTTTTTTCTTTTTTTCCCTTCTTTTGTTGTTGTTGTTCATGTTGTTGTTGTTGTTGTTATTTCCACATATGCAGTTTATGATTGATTTCAGGTCTTCCAATCTGGACCAGCACATGATAATGTGCAAACAAAGGATTTTTATTTTAGAAGGGAAGGAGAAATCCTACAAGGATTATACAAAACATTAGGATTTCACATGAACTTTTGTTCAGGGATTCCAAGGCCACGTAGATCCATTGTCCTTTGTGAAGCCCAGGTAGTGCAATACACAAGTACTGTTTTATGGCCAACCTGCCTCACATATCCTCTTAGAGCAGCCCACTGGCTCTCACTGGCATATCCAAGGCACCCAGACTCACCCAAGTGAATTCGACCGAACTTTGTGAAAAAAACTTGAGAGAACACCCCTTTTATTATGAGGGGTTTCTCCTGCCCTCATTCTTGTTCTGTCTTACCTTGAAAAAAAAGCCCAAACCAAACCAACTTCTTCATACAAACTGAGGTGATGCAGTTTTCTTTGAGCCTGCCAACCTAAATCAACCCAAATTCCACCCAGAGTGGAAGTGCAGAGTAAGGTGAGTCCATGCAGTGTGAAATAGCAAAGATCAGCATAGCTGAAGATGTCTCCTGCCTCTCTGCTGTTCTCAACAGAAATGGAAATAAGATATTCTCATTCCTAGCAAGTCTCTGCTGGAAGAGAGCTTAAATTTGCCTTCTGTCTCCTGTAAACCCAGGAGATACGATTAATGAAAAAAGCTAATTATCTGTCATTGCTATAACACAATTCACAGGAAAAGAAATGAATACTACATTTTTTTTTCCAACTGTATATAACCACTAAATTCTCAATAAGGAGCTAACATCTTCCTTGAATGAAGGGAATCTCTGCCTGCATGGTGGGAAATACCAGTTTATGATCTCATTTATTTATTGAGACAGTTCTACATGAACACTTTGGCACTTTCTTCTTCAAGAACTGATGAAGAAGGTATGTCATCTCTGATGGTTGTTCATTGAACAAAAATAGCAAAGTGGCAATAATTTTTTTTCATAAAACATAAGTTTGCATGCTATGCTGAAGTCATTATTCAAATGCACATTTGCATGTGATTAGCACACTGCCTCAGACACAAATTCATGCAAGTGTTTCAGTTCAAGTGGTTCAGAGGAACCAACGAATAAATAGTGCCATCGCTGGTTTTGGATGCAGGAGGGCAATGGCCATTTCTTGTGTGGAAATTATGAGCAGATGAGGAGATCTCTGTTCTGTAAATCTGGGCTTGCATTTCACAGCAACCAAACTTGCTCAAGAGAATGAAGAAATCCCTGCGGAAAGTCTTTGTGAAAATGGCGTAGAGGAAAGGGTTAGCACAGGAGTTGATGGGGTAAAACAAAACCAGAAGGATTTTGGAATTAGACACCGTGATGAGAGGAACCTTGAGTGAGGCCGATATTGCAAAGAAAGAAATTGGTGCCATGCAGAGGAAGTCGGTGAAGATCAGTATGGCCATGCGCTTGGCAATCTTGGTGTCACTGTTGGAGGAGATGACGTTGGGGTTTCGCACAGTAAAGTAGATGCAGACGTAGCAGATGCAAATAATGACAAACGCGAGTACATTCAGCACTAAGAGAAACATAACATAAGCCTGGGCAAACGGTGTTTCTATATCCATGGGCAGACAGATGCTGACCTTCATGTAGCTGCTGACCCCAAATACGGGGAGAAGTGCTACTGTGAAAGCAAACACCCAGCCAAAAATCATGATAATCACGGCATGGCGCAGTCGCACCTTGCGGTGCAGCTGCATGGCGTAGGTGATGGTGTGCCACCGTTCCAGGGTGATCACTGTCAGGGTGTAGACTGAGAGCTCACTTGCAAACACTGTGAAAAATCCTGCAGCGTTGCACCCTGCCCCTGTCTGCCAGTCAATGGCATAGTTGTAGTACTGGCTTTTGGTCTGGATGTCTACGGAGGCAATAAACAGCAGATAGATCCCTATGCAGAGGTCTGCAAAGGCAAGATTGCACATTAGAAAGCGAGGAACGGTGAGTTTGTATTGACTGCTTATTAAAATAATGAGGACAACAGTGTTCCCAGTAATAGCTAAAATGTTTATGAACCATATCAGGACTCTCAGAATGTTGTATCCCATTATGTCTTCACACGGGTTGAAAGCATCAGGTTTAGGTGAGCAAACTACATTAATGACTTCATTGCATAAACCATAGTCAAATTCATTCTCTGCGGGGTCAAATCCTATGCCGTAGTTGGAAATATAATCTTCAGCTGCAGATCTTCTCTGTAGTTTTATGCCAGGCTTCTCCTCAAAATCTTGCTTCACCTGAGATATGCTACATATTGGATATAATTCGGTCCTGAAATTGTAAAAAGAGTAGAGTTGGAAGCTAAGAGGCAGAGTGTGAAGCAAAACAAACACAAAATCATCCAGTTTCCATTAACAGCTCAGTTTTTCTGGTTAGCTGATTATATAGATTACCCTGGAGCTTGAAATTAATAGTCCGGCTGGTCCCTATTTATAAAATATTACAAGAGCGTGTAAATGGCTTGGAAACATCATAAACCGCAAGGGAAAGGAAAGCCTAATGTTTGTCTAACACTCATGGTGCAGCTATCCACCTGGATAACACGCTCTGTAAGAAGCCCCCCTTATTTCAACTGAATTTCTCACCCAACCTGTCACTGATAAGCTGATTTGTGCATGGGGGAGATGCGTGACAATGAATACCAATGTAAGACCGAACTTGGAAGAATGAGTCAAGTCAACTGTGCTCTTAAGGAATCTGTATAACCACAATAATGTTACTATCCCTTAGTATTATTCTCAAATTCTCAATTACCTAAAGGTTTTGATCATCACGGTCTTCTAACTCTGTCAGGGCAAATAACAAGTCCATTTTGTGCTCTTCATGAGATATGAAGATATGAGATACTAAAGTATCTCATATCATATTAGTGACTGGCCATTAACACAAATAAATAGCACTAGTAAATTCATGCAGGATTCCAGATAATCTCTGGAAGACAGATGCCAACAGAAATACAACGCAAAGAAGACCATTTTGCTTAAAATCTGTTTTTCAAAGAAAATGGATTAGAAACCAAGTGAAGCAAAACCAAACCAAACCAAACCAAACCAAACCAAACCAAACCAAACCAAACCAATGTTTTAATGGAAACAGCAGTTGCTTTTGTTTGTGTCAGAAAGTAATTTCTAAACATTTTGAAAATGTTTAGTAGCACAGGTAAATATTAGTATTTTTTATAGTTTTGTGTTTGACTTTATTTTATAGAGGTTTATCTCTATACCCTTCTCCACACCTAGATCCACAGAAGAAACAAATATTTTGGCTGAGATGATGGAAAGATGATCAGGTCCAACAAGCTAGGAAATATCAAGAAATATCATGGATAAACATGAAATAAAGGGTCAGTCTTCACAACAGCTCCTAGGCTGCCTTAGAAGTTTGCTGTCCCATACACTGCATCCACAGTTTTGGATGCAGACCTTGTCTGAGTTATAAATAGAGAATAAACCAATTGACAATGTGTTGTAAAACAAACTTTCAGCTCTGCCTACATTCAGCTACAACCCAGACTGCAATTTAGGTGTATAATTTCTAGGACAGGACTCCAGCTTATCTTCCACCTTGACTCAGAATACAGTTGAGAGAGGAACTCTCTAGGCAAGTTAAGTTAAAATTTTGAACAAATGCGTAGCAGCTTAAAAAGGAGAATTCTTCTCTGTAACCTAATTTTACCCTTTGACTTTCTGCACTCACTACCTCTTCCAAAAATTGAGTTTAAAGGGTCTGCAAGAAAGTAAAATTAATGAAGGTCCAGCACTAGAAGGTGAGGGACATTTCCTATGAGATTCTGAACATCCTCTGCTATTATCAATATTTTTTATCTCGCCTGTCAACTGAGGCAGAAAACTGATTTTCTGTGAGGTCAGATATGCACTGTGAAGGTCACAGTAGCAATAACAAGGCATTACATTTTGCTCTCCTGTGTTCTACTCGCATAAGGATGAGTGAAGGGTCCAGAGTATTGATCAATATATCAACAGTTCTCCAGCTGAAAGGGAATACAGCCTTCCAAGGAGAAATAACAGGAGAGAAATTCCCTCATTTTTTAGTGCAACAGGCTCTTGGGGGCACTGAAACCTACTGCAATTGGTGGTTCTTTGAAAATGAACTGAGGGAAATGCTTGTATCCAATAATTTCTCAGCATGAGGTAAAAATAAACTTTTCCCAAAATTATGGAGGCACTGCCTGGACCTAAGTATATCCCCTGACAAGACTGCTATGTAAATGCAATTAAATATTTCTTATTGCTACAATTCATTTATCCTTGCATTATTTTATAACCAGTGGTCTCAAATAAAACCAGGGACCTAGGAATCAGCTGTTGTGTTTGCTCTGAGGAAGGGTGGCGAGGAGTGTCCTGGCTGGTTCCCTGTGTTGTGCGCAGGTAAGATGTTGTGCTGTTTCAAACTCCCAAGGGAAGGAAGAGCCATAGTTTGATACTGACTCCTTGCCACAGCTTTGCGCTGTGTTGCTCACCATTTGAGCTGTGCAGTGTATTCAGAGCAACGAGTTAAAACATTGTTTGCTAAGGGATGTGTGGGTTCTTGCTTCCTGCTGACACCATGGGTGTCATAATGCAGTTAATTTATTCCCTCTCTTTGTAAACTTTTGTAAGTCTTTAACATTATTGTTGCTCAAGTAAACTAGAAAAAGAAACTAGAGAAAGGACAAGTTAGAGAACAAAATTGAAATTGGCAGAGTGCTCTGACAAAAATAAACAAAAATTACTACCTTTGTACCAGCTCTTCTTTTACACGCCTCATCTGGATCTGGTGACAGCAGGATCTTGTGTGCTGAGATACACACTCAGCAGAATAAATAGTCTTGGCCTATGGTCTGTTTTAAGTCCTACCTCAAACCAATCATCCTCACCAAAAATTGCCATTAAGTGAGTTGTGAGCAACTGATAGTATGTTCTTGTGAGACAAGGCCCAAACACCACTCCTGCCGCTGCCACATTTTTTGAAAAAATAGGATTTCAAGTGACAGCGCCTCCAAAGAATAATGATCAAGTGTAAAGACAGGCTCATATCAATGCCATTCTTTTAGGCAGAAGGTGATCTTTATGTCAAAGAAAGCCAAAATCTTGCTGAAGTTCATAATGGTCTATGTCAAGTTGAGGGTTTTAACATCCAGCCTCTGCCCTATCCACACCCCAAGGATATTATTTTCCAGTCACAGAAAAACATGAGGGGAATTCAACATACTGTAGCAGACTTGTCTTCAGAATTCAGCTTACATTCTCTTAGGACAGCATTACAATATTCCAGTATGATCAACCTACAGATCAATAGTTAGCATATAATCCTTATTGTAAGGGGGAAAGCATCACAGCTGTCTAATGTTTTAATTTGTGTCTCAGACTGGCAAAGCTGTGCTTGATGTGATATCCTCCAAAATTTAGAAAGCACTGCTGCTGTAACAGGTTTAAGCTTTCCATTATCACTGCAGCATCTGTTCACTGCTGCAGTTTTTGGAGAGGTGACCCAACATGATCCACTATGGCAAGTTATTTTACCTAAGGTTTTGAGTGCTGCAAAAGTCACAAAAAGGGGAAATCAAGCATAGGCAGACAGAAAGGGGCCACACATCCCTGTCCTAATTCCTTCCCAGAGTTGCCATGTGAATACCAGCTGCTGCTGTGATCCTTAGAAAGATACTTCTGGGGGTGATGAGGCATCCCTTTGATACTTCCTGGACTACCTGGAAGTATTCTGAGAGCCAAATGGCCACACTGGCTGTCTCCTGCAAAAGTGCATGACAGGCCAGGTCACATCACAGTTCCTACCACCACAAATAATGCCTGCTGCTCTGACCCAAGCACAGCTCTTACCAAAGGAATATTACACATTGTGTGATCAAGCTCTATGGAAGCTATTAATAACTTTTAAACAGCTTGAGCAGCCTTCAGTGCACACACAGCTTGTGCCAGCTATCATGAAAACTGCTCTGAAATGAAAGGGGGTGTAGCTACTGCATGTGTGACTAATCTCTGCTAAAGTGTATGATGATACTTTCAGTCTTCAAACCAAACACATGCATCCACTTTCTCTCTTTCACCTGGAGAGAGGATGTTGGTTTCCCACCAATTCCAGTACAAGACACGTGACTGTATAAAAGAAATGACCATTTTTAATTATGTTAAAAAGCAGCTGACAGGAAGGGTTTGTCAGAATAATATTTTCTTATAATTTTGAATTTGTGCTTAATATTTAGTAGAAAATACATCTGGTAGCTATTAAAGGCATGGATAAATACATTCCATTTTGTTCTGTTGACCAGGGCAGTACAGTTGTGACCGGACTTGCTCCAGAAGGAGCCTTGCCATGGGATGGTGCTGCAGCCCAGCCTGGAACAACCACGCTTGGGTTACGTGAGCTCTGCAAAGCTTTATTGACAGCTCTTGGCAAAATTCCCCTTACCCAGGCTGTGGAAAGGGCTGTGTTATGTTCTCCTTGGCTTCCTGCTAGCCAGGAAAAGGCTTCCAAAAGAGGGGTTATACTAAGGGGGAAGTGAGTACTGTGGACTTCAATTCCCTGGAGCGATTGTGTCATGGAAGTTATTCAAAGCCCAAGTGAGGGGAACCAGATACTGAGAGCCTACCACAGGGCCAGGACTATTCTCTCCTGTAGCTTTCCTTCAATAGCAACCCTTATTTTGTTTTTGAGAAGTCCAGTTGCAGAATTTAAGGGGGGGGTTCTGGGATTTGGGTCCTGATTAGGCCCAAGCAGTCCAGAAGCCAAGGACCTTAAAAAATATGAATCAGAGTGATGTCAGTGTTCCTTTGCAGGTTCAGGACTAAACATGCTTTTATTGGACTCAGTGGAATACAACACTTTGCTACCAGTACTGGAAGGACTGGACTAATTTCTACTTAGAAGCTACCAGGCATTGTGTCTGCATAAGACTGCACAAGTATGTGAAGATGTCTCCTGCTGATAAACTCTTCTAGTGAAAAGCTAAAATTTTGGATCACAAATGGGTAATGGGGGATGGATTCTGTCAGATACTTCTGTTATCACTGCAGTCTCTGCCATCACCCTTGCACTCTTTACACAGACAGTTCTGCAAACATGTGTGTTTATTAGCTATCAGCACAAGCAAACTCAGTTATCTTTCATTGTCTGGTGACAATACAATGTTAAAATAAATGGCTATTAAAATGTTAAAACAGAAGCTGCTAACAGTTTATGCTTTCTCTATATGGTTTTACTTTTGTTGAAGTTTTATGCCACTTCTGAAGATGATGTCTTGAATTGTAACAATGATTCATAGTTTTTTTCTGCCATGTCAAAGTCCAAGTCTTTCAGGACATCCAGTAAAGGAAGAATTTTGAACAACAGCAGAGGTTTCCATAGGTACGAGTTCCTCATGTTTTTTCCAGTGGCACAAATTCAGGAGGTTCATTAACTATTTAACATGGACATTTCAAGACTGTGTGAGCAGACGAAAATACTCAATGAGAATCACTGATCCCTGAAGTCCCATTGCAACTTGCTAATGGAAAATTAAAACATGCATGAAAAATTACTTTTGGAGTCTAAAAAGACACCCTAGTCTCCCACCCTGCTCTGTTGATTGGTGTGGAGTAGATCTGCTCTAGGTTAAGCATTTCAGAAATCATGTACAAAAACACTGTGTGTGTGAACTCAACAGATAATGTATCTGTGATGCTTGGCTGGACAGTGCTCCAACATCAATGAGGCTTTCTGAGAGAAGAGTTTGGGATCACTCAGTGGTCCTGTTGCCCTCCTGGACTGATGAACAAGTATTGAGAAGCTTCTCTGCAAGCACAGCTTTCCTTCCAGCCACTTTCTGAAAAGCTATCAAATGTTTTCAGTTTAATGTCTTCCGTGTGGCTTCAGGCTGATCCAGGACAGCAGGTCCCAGTGAAAGTTGAACTTATGACAGGTGGGGGGAGATTTGTGGCTGGGGAAAGTGCTGGTGCTAACACAACTATCAAAATTTAATAATTTCCTGTGATGGAGAGGCAGTGCACTGTGTAGCATATATCAACCTGTATTTATTTATTTCTATCCCTTTACTTACCTGCAATGAAGAGACCTTTTCTATCCAGATTTTGAGGAATTTTATTTAATTCACTATTAACTGCTGAAAAGCACCAAAACAAAAAATAAATTAAATCACTTACTTTTGTCTTTTCCAGTTTGTAAATGCACAGCAATGGCTAGGATACGTGAAGTTTGCCTCAATCAAAGATCTAAATTTGCTTAAGTCAGGAAGCTTTTTTAAATTGTATGTAGACCTTGCTCTTAGCTTCTTAATGAGTTCTAATCCATGACTTGGCAGGGAACTGATTTTCGTGCTTGAAATATCCCTTTAAGAAAACATATGAAAATCCTGGTAAAAAGCAAATTTGTTCTCAGAGTAGTGATTGGAAACAGATCAGCCAGAAAACTATACTGAAAAGAGGATCCAGTGCTAAATTAGGTGTTCCTCCAGCAAACTGAGCTAATATCCATTGCAAACAACAATTGAGCGATGTCAGTCTGTGAGAACAAAAGAAAAAAATCCCATAATGTTCTGGGTAAGAATTAGCAGGGACATAAACCATTACTGCAATATGATACTAGGTTTAGCAAATACCCAGTAAATGCAGCAATCATTCCAGAATACTGTTAAAGGATGAAGAAGGTTGATGAAAACACAACAGCAGTTTGCTATATGAACATCACATTATGGTAAGGCTGCTGTGGAAAAAGCAATAAACACAAAGAGAAGCTGACATGGGGGTACAGATGTGAGGACAGGTTGGGGATATCAGGTTTTGTACCTACTAGGAAGAAAAAGAGATTAAAGAGAGACAGGGGTGACATTGTTTAGACTGTTAGGAACAAAAAAAACACCAACAAAACATTCTCAGAGGTTTAAAAAACAAATATAGCACAGACTGAAGAGAAGAAAGGGGAAAGATTACAGGAGGTTAGGAGATGCATTTATGTGGAAGGCAATTACTGTAGGACAGGCTATTGGAGGCAGAGATGGAATCAGCAGCCATGAATGTACTAAACAGAGCATTAGAGGGGCTTTTAAAAGGAAACACGTTCTGGAAACACTGAATCTGGACTTGTGTCATGCACATGCAGAAACAGAAAAAGGACCAAGGGTGCTCCAACTCCAGGATAAGAGATTTGTGAGAATTCATCCCCATAGCTCCAGAGTGGGGCAAAACATCTCCACATTTCCCTCACGGGGCACAACCCGTGTCCCTCAGATCATGACCGTGTGAGATCAACTCCTTTCTCTTAAGAGCAAAGTTAAAATCACCCTGCACAAAATCCCCCTGTCCTCCCTTATCCCCTGTGCTCTTACAGTCTGGACTGATTGAGGATGAAGTGTTTGCTGAGGCTGCTCTGCTCTTCCTTCTCCAAGAAAAGAAGAGATTTCTCCCTAATCAAGGAATTGGACTGACAATATTTCCACTTTTCTCCATGTCCCTTCAGAGGTACAGTTTCCAATTCATCCATAACTGTGATGTCAGAACATGTTATTACCCAATATGCACAAACTGTTTTTATCATCATATTAATACAGGAGGGTGGTGCCACATGAGGGGGAGACCAGGTTTTAGCAGCATGTAATAAAGTTTAGACAGTTGCTATGTACCATACACACATTTGCACCTCTATTCTCTGGTCTAAGAAACAAAATTAATACCAGAAAAGGGCTCTGCCTGAACTCCAGCCAAGCCTAAGAGGTTCATGGGCAGCTGATAAAGTGGTTTGGAAAACTGGTGGTGGGTAAAGGTGATCTTTGTGTCCATGCTGTACCCTCAGTGGAGGCTTTACATCCAGGCTCTGAAGGAATGCACCATTGTGCAACAACTGCACAATGGACTGTGCCAGCAGAGGAGCAAACACAAACTCCACTCCACTGCCCCGACCTGGGCTGATGACTTTTGCTGGAAGACAGACTGGTGTATTCACAAGTGCTATGGACTTCTGCAGGGCAGACTGAGAGAAGCCACACCTCTCACAGAAAAGGTCCTGAGGGCCCGGGCCTGTTTCTTGCAGCAGCTAAAACCAGCAGCTGATGAGAAATTTTAGGCTATCGATTTCTGCGTTGGACACTTGAAGAGGTAATTAGGCTGCAATGAGCAACCTCAGTTTTCACATGGGCTGACTGCTGCCCTCAGTGCACTGCCTAATGAAAACTGTCACCCAGAGTATATGCTCATGAGTCAAAAACTAAACATCAGGTTTCTGCTTAAGTCCACAGACAGCATCATTAAGAGAATGTGAAACTTCATGGTTTTCAACAAGAGAACAGAAAATGTTTTCTTTGGCTTGTTAGCTAAAAATCATTACTGAGCCCAAACCAGTATCACACTGTGTGGAAATAAGCAAATATGAACAGGAACACCACTTCGAGTTAAAAATAGCTAAAAGTTTACTGAATCTCTCATCATATCTAAATAATTTCATAAATATTAATTATTTTTTCCACAATTTTTTTTCCCTTCTTATTTTACAAGTTTTTCTTTTTATGCTCATTATTACACATAAACAGAAATGAGTTAGGGAAAGTGCTTTGCATACTCTTGTGGGGTTTTTTTTATGTCTGGGATAGTTATCCATACATTACTGACAAGCCCCCAAACAGCAAACACAGACATTACGCAGGTGGTTTAGCAACTTACTCCATTGAGTTACCACCACAGACCTCAGTGCAGAGGTTCTTTGGGATGCTGTTCTCTAGTTAGAGACTTGATAAATGAAATAAGCATGATGAACAAGATTACAAAGTGGCAGTAGGAAATCAAAACAGAAGGCATCAGCAATTGAAATACGTCTTCTTGTGTTATTATTGCTTGGCTGTGAGTCATCAGCCTTGACAGCAGCCAGTGCAGGAACAGCAGAATGAATCTGCCTTCTCTTCCAATCACTTTCCTTTCTCACTGGGAGTCTCTGTTGGATTAGCAAAAATACTGACCAACTGATGAGGTCTGAAAGGCACCTACAAAACTGGCAAAAAATAGCTCCTGGAGCAGGAATCAGAGAGGGGTGGACAGATTGCTCAGAACAATTTTCTCTGTGCTTGTACCTAAGCTGATCTCTGGCTGTGCTTCAGGGACTCAGCTGTTGAGCCAGGGATCTACTGGAGCTCTCCTGCAGCCCCCATATGTGTGTTTCCCATTGAAGACAAATTGCAAGGTGAGATGGACCCCAGCCAAACCTCGCCCTGCATCGACTCAGGACACAGCCAGAGAACCAAGGACACCAGCAAAAGGTGGTGTAAGCCATTCTGCTCTGAGAGCAGCAGAAGACAATTAAATGAAACAATGCAGCTGAAAATTGAAGCTATGAAACTCCAAGTTGGAAACACAGTGTATTTCTCTATAGAAGGAACATATGTCGTTGTGGGATTTATTAGCTATTTGATTTACTGGCCTACTGTCAATGCTGAAATCCTTTAACTCAAAATTTGATGTCTTTCCCAAAGAGATATTGTAATTCAGCCAAGAGCTGTAAGTCTGAGAGAAGAACTGATTTGTGAAACTCTGTAGCCTGTATAGGGCCTATGATTGGTGCTGTCTATTTGTGTTTGTGTTTCTTTCACATTATTTTAATAGGATAAATTATAAAATAGAAGTTGGCACTAATTGACTCTGGAACACTGGCTCAGGATGGCCAAGAGTTAAACCACCCTGCTGTTCATTCTGTTAAAACACTGCAGCCTGCAACATGGATTTGATTGCAGCAACAGCAAAAATATGATTTGTCCCAGCAAAGATATGATTATGGGTCAATCATTTCCACAAGTGAAAGCGCATCCCTGGTGTACTCTACAGTGATGGATGAGCAAGAAGGCTCTTCTCTCATGATCTCATCCAGGATAAAAAGGTAATTTCCCATCCATGTATGAGAATGTATTGGTAATGGAACAGAAAACTTTTTACACAAATAACTCAGTGTTAGAAATTGAACTATCAAATGAATCTCAACTACAGGCAAATCAATTTGATAAACCTCCAGAAAATGATTGTATCCACTATAGCTTGCAAGGAAGATGCATTTACTTTTCGCTACAGGAAACAATGATTTCCCAGAGAAACACCTATGACATTACTGATGAAAAGATGTTCTACTGGCAGCCTTTTTGAAAAAAAGAAGGTGCTTTAAGGAAATGATGGAAGTGGAGTAGAATGCAGTAACCCAGACCACAGCTCTTTATATCGGGGGTGCACTGACCATCACAATGTGGAAAAAGAGGCCTTCAGAAGAGCTCTGGACTGAACTCAAGGTTAATCAGACATTTTTCTCCCTCTTTTTCACATTTATAACCTCTAGCATCTGTATAAATTTTTCCAGTAGCACCAATAACCCCTTTCACTTGTTCTGTGTGACTTTTAGCCCTCTCTGGACAACCAGAGTAGATGGGAAGAGAGAAATGTTCTGATGAATAGGTGAGACAAAGAAAGAATCCCATGCCTCTCTTGCAGTTCTTATGTGTGATGGCTTGTGCTCAAAAGAACAAGCAGCTGTGCACACTCACATACATTTTCAGACCTCATGGCAAACAGTGGCTTGAGGTGATGGTGACTGAGATCCATGAGCATCCTACTGCTGAATTCTCTGCCGCTGAGATCTTGATTTCCAGTTCATCACCCACCAAAGACATCCTGGTGTAACTGTAGGGGATGTATCCCATACCTATTCCTAGAGGACTGGGACATCCCAATCCCCATCCCAACCCCCATCCATAGGAAAGGAATTTTTCTTCAGGATTAAGCTGCACAGATGCAGGGGCAGATCTTCAGTGACAAGTAATTCAGATTTAAGCACTGAGAACCACTTACCCAGTCTTGATTTTGCTCAAACAGAAAATCAAAAGCATTTTTCTCTAGAGAAAAAAACAAAGCAGAACTATTACTCTCTTACACAGTTTAGTAAATGTGGAGAGGAATCCGGGTCTAAACCTCTCACTCTCAATACTACCAAAAACCTGAGTACAAAGTGAAAATAAGGTTCTAGACTGAAATTTCAGCCATGGCTTTTTTTTTTTTTTTTGTTTTGTTTTTTGTTTTTTTGTTTTTTTGTTTTTTTAATTCAGAACTAGACCAGACTGGCATTCTTATGTCCTTCTCTGACCTTTTATAGGGAGTCAATAATGAAAAAAAGATGATCCAAACATTACTTACAAAACAACGGGTCCATTGGCTCCCTGGAAGACCTCATTTGGCAATTTTTCTAGGTTGTGATTATCACTTAGATTTCTGAAAAACACAATATTTATACTGAAAAAATCAGAGATAAAAAAAAAATCTTGCAGCAGTTACTATTTTCTAATGTTCACTTTTCAGAATTACAAAGAACTGAAATAGTTACAGCTCATCCAGGTATGTTCCATTAAACGCGTGATTCTCAATGTCCTGAATTCCATTTTTATTCAGCCATCTGCAATGGAGAAAAGGAAAAGAGAGTTGTGTTCTTATTCGTGCTTCATGACTAAAATGTATGCAATTCAAAGCAGTGAATCTCAAACAAATAAAATTGTTAAATGGACATTGAAATGGTGAGATTTCTATGATTCCTTGCCTGTAAGATCCCAGTAGCTGGAGGAAGGCTTTGGAGAGCGCAGACACGAATAGGGCAGATGAGTGCCTCCAGCAGGCTGACAGTCACTGAGCCAGGCAGGAGGGCAGCAGCAGGGCAGCCGTGGTGCCAGCCCGCCCGGAAAGCTGCTGCCCTGACAAATTACACTGCCTGCTGCTCTGCTGCCCAGCCACACCTCCCCAGGCTCCTTCCCCAGGAGGAGACTCAGGTAGTGAACCTGGAAATTGAAGCTCCTGGGGCTCTCTGCCAAGTTTTTACTCTGGTGTATTACCTAATTAACGTTTAATGTCCTTCCCTCTGTCCCTTCACGGTCCTACAAATTTACATTTGGGTCAGTTATATTTATCATCTTTACAGTGCAATCTTTCATCTCTCGCCTTAAACGTCACTTTGCAGCTCACGCCCTCTCCAACAGGCAATGACAGGTCTGATTGATGGCAAAAATGGCCTGATTTAATTAAACTGTCAGCAAACCTGGACTCCTTTTTTCTAATTCACTTTGAAAGCTGAGCATGCAAGTGACCCACTTATCTGAGGTCTGAGGTGGTGAGCTAAGGTCAGCACGGCAATCAGTCATGGGTCTGGCCAAAAGGATTGCTCTTTTGGCCATGACAGGCAGATGTACACAGCTCTGTGTCTATAATGTCTGTCAGGTTGGATCAGGAGAACTGTCACCATCCCCTTCACTTGGCAGCACTATTAGACATGAGTGAGCAGGCACAGAGGAGAGACAGGTCCCTGCTTACAACATTTAAAACATTTATTATATCACATTGATCTTACAAATATGTAGCTGCCAGGCTGATAGATATGTTTTTAATCATACTATTAGCACTTACTGCATTCTTTCACTGAACATGATGGTAATGCAATGAGATACTAAGGTTGTAAAACAGAGTCACTGTTGCCATACAGTGGGACTATACACTCCTGTCACCTGGTTGAGTAGTAAAAAGAGCAAATAAAATTACCCAAACCCCAAGACCTCATTACAGTACATATAGACAAGCTTCTGTTGAGACAAATTATCCCCTCACTTCCAACAGCATCCTTACTGACTCCACTAACTCTTACATTAGCAACAGGTGACAGTGGAGACAGAGATCCATTTACACCCTATTTCAGGACAGGAAAAATCTATCTTAGAGCCTAAGTGGCATGCAGACCTGGAAGCAAGGTGAATTTCTTCCATAAATTTGTAGCCCTTCATTACCAGGTGTATCCTCAGTTCCCACCTGTGATGATCCCATGCATAGCATAAGATCAGATGCAATCCAAATTACTGGCTTAAATATGCTTGGAGCCTACAACAGCTAAACCTGTTAAAATGGTTTCTCCCTAGAATGTGGGGGTTCAAGGGGTCTTGGGTGATTTTAATCATCTTGATGTGCCTGGTTTCATCAAATGATGTTGCCCTAACCACAACTTCCTATTGTGTTGCTGTGGCTTCAGTTTTGTATAGGAAATCAGCAAATTTGTGTCTAAAATGAGATAAATTCACCACAGCACAAGGAAAACCTAAGCAGTGATTCTCAAAGGGCACAGGCAGGGCTTCTGTCCCAAGGGAGAACTGCAGCAAAGTCAGGACATGGTCTGACCAGGGTGGTGGTGGCCAGGGCTGCTTGCACAGCTCTTGCTGCTCCTGCACACACTGCTGGGTGCAAGGAACCTGTGACTTACGCTGGCTCCTGGTGCTGGCTCGAGGCCACTCAGCGATAGTCTGGGAATGACCCTGGTTTCCCGGGGCCTGCAGCTCGCAGCTTCCCCAGACGCAGGGCGTCCTCCGGCAGCTCTGTTTAGTGCTGGCTCCTCTGGGTGAGAGAGACCCCCGGGCCAATGTTACAGGCGCAAGCGAGGATAAAGGCCAGAGAGAAGGGCTCTGGTGTGATTTCCAGCTCTTTTATTTCCTGGGGAGAGGCGGCATGAGGATCGGGAAGAGCTGAAAGTTTCAGGGACCAGGCAACAGGCACGGGGAAGGCAGCAACCAATTGGGGTACAGGGATTTACATGGAACCAATGGGGAACTGAACAGCCATGAAGCTTCCAGAACATAACCTTACACAGAACATGAAGTAATGCCTTAATTAACCACTAAACTGAAACATGTAAACAATGTTGCAAGGGACGCTGGGGGTGAGCCAGAAAGCTCACCCTGACAATGTGNCAGAAAGCTCCCCCTGACAATGTGACTAAGACTATTGCAGCCTTGGGCTGAGTCCACCAGTCTTGAGCCTGTGGGGCTGTGACTTTTGCCACATACACCACCACGTGTGACAATGGAGCAGCTGCAGGGCAAAGCAGCTGCAAGTGGACCTGTTTCCCGCACCAGGACCATTTTACTAGCAAACCAGCAGCCTCAAGTCCCCAGAGAGGTTTCCTTCAATACCCAGTACCCTTCAAAACCCAGGAGGTTTCCTTCAATTACTACAGTAATCACAGTACAGAATCATAGAAAGGTTTGGATTGGAAGGGACTTTAAAGATTACCTGGTTCCAAACCCCCTGCCAGGGACACCTTCCACTAGACCTTTCAGCTTGCCCAAAGCTCCATCCAACCTGCCCTTGCACAATTCCAGCGATGAGGCATCCACAACTTCTCTGGGCAACCTGTTCCAGTGTCCCATCACCCCCACAGTAAAGAATTTCTTTCTGATATAACCAATGAAACATCTTGGGGAAGCCAGTTTCATGCTGCTCAAATGACACAGAGGGGTCAAAACACCAGCAAAAATCTGGAATGTTTAGTGGTATTATGGAAAAAAAAATAATACCTGTTGTGCAGTTCTTTGAAATGCAGTCTTTCCTGAGTAGCAAATACTATCATCACAGGAGAAAAGATAAACCAGTGCACTTGTGATGTAATTACTTGAATAGATATTTGAGAAAACTCTGTGTGTATGTGTGTGTGTGTGTGTGTGTTTAAAACTTTAGAACCCGAAGCAGACAGAGGTTGTGCATAACTGATAGGGGAAAAGGAGAGATAAAGCTAAGTGAATTGTACTGGCCTCTCTTCTATTCTTGATGGTCTGACCTTGCTCCCCCCAAAATCGACATGAGCCCAATCAGTCAATTCAATTTTTCCAGTCTGGCCACTGGATGGGTGAAATGAAGGCAGCTTGTTAGCAAGCAAACAGTATGTTTTGATATACAGGCAGAAAGGTTCAAAGAAGCCAGTTAGTTCATTAAAATACATGACAGTTTAAATCAAAAATAGAGTCATCTAACCATGCAGCTTGAAACTGCATTGTGAACCTGCCTGCACCAAGGCATTAGCATTGTGTACAAATAAACCACATTCCCACAGTATCTACATACATTCTGCCCAAGTAATAAATGTCTTTGAGTGATGTGTAATGACTGTAAATATTTATGAGTCATGCCATCCTTTTGAACACAATTTGTATCACAGGGAATTGTTGCTGTAGGTGTTTAACCTTGGCATTGGTAATTACTAAATTTGCTCCCTGATGTGCTTCTAAAATAAAGAGCAGGACTAGAACACAACAAAAAAAAAAAAAAAAAAAAAACCCCAAAGCATTCATTTTTTCATGGCAGGGAAACAGAATACAGAGATCTCAGGGGCAAGGAGAAAGGTAAAATCTCAAATTGAATTTGGAAGCGTATGAAATAGTGTCCAACTCCTGGTATCCTTGATCCTGCTCTGGAAAAGAAATGAACTAACAAGGAGTATAATGAATTTGCTGTGTCTACTCACAGAATCACACTTTCAGAACTCAGGCCCATGAATGAATTTCTTTCAATTGTTCGTATATTGATATTGTCTTGAATATCTCTGAAAAATAAAATACAATAGATATGATACCTTTTTGTACTTCTGTGATCCTTTCAATACAACGTGCTGCTTCAAATACAGTATTTTACCCTTATATTCAATCTGAAGAAGTACTATAGACAGATGGTAATACCACAGGTTTCCAAGACATTTTTTTTTTTTTTCCCGCAGAGCACAAACCTTCCTGATAAAAAAGCTGGAGCAAAACATTTGCAACACCCCCATACTTTCCTCCCAAATTGGCTGAAGTCATTAAAATGCATAAAAGCTCAGGTTTATAACCCTGAGGTGGATGAAATAGCTCCTTCAGCACGCTCACTCCCCAGAAAATGCAATTGGAGGGGCTGTGAGGCCACCCCTTCTCCAAGCCTCCCAGCCAGAAGGAGGAAAGCCATTAGCCTTTTTGGCCTGATTCAGCAGGGTACCTACCAGCCCATGAATCATTTCCCTGCTGATGTCAACAGAGTTGCTTATAAGCCTTGTATGTGCTTAAGAACTTAAATGCAGGACCCCTGTCAATGCAGTTTGTTGAACTAAGTAGGAATTTCCATCTTTCCTCAGTTGTGACTGATACAAAAAAAAGGAACATTCTGTTGCTGG
This sequence comes from Climacteris rufus, assembly GCA_013398175.1. Taxonomy (NCBI): domain Eukaryota; kingdom Metazoa; phylum Chordata; class Aves; order Passeriformes; family Climacteridae; genus Climacteris; species Climacteris rufus. The sequence goes on from VZRZ01006595.1 coordinate 332,804, forward strand.
CTCAAAATACGCCTCAAAGAAGGTAAATAGTGTTGCTCATAATTTAGACTGGGGATATGGCTGTTTCCATGCTGTTTCTTTTGGAAAGCATGGAACAAAATTAATTATCTGCAAAGCTTGAAATTAAGAGCAGTTCCAAAATTATCTCATGCTGACAGCTCAATACAGCCACAACTCTGCACTGACACTTACACAGAGGCTTCATTCTGCAAACTGAGGTCAACAGAGGCGGAATAGGGAGGGCATGAGCCATTTATAAACATCAAGACCTATTTTTGGGACTTAAATATTGGCACAACTGAAGCCCAGGGGAATTTTCTTATTGACCTCAGTAGGACCAGGATTTGTACCAATGCCTAGTTTAGGACTCGAGCAGTATCAAGGTCTACTTATTCTTACTGGAAAGTGAGGAGTTGGACCTAAAAAATTAAAACCTCTTGCTCCACAGGACACAGTGGTTCCAGTCTAGTTAAGACTGATGATAAACACAAAGGTATACAGGTGACAGGCTCTGTAGTACCATATCTGTTGAATTTACTTGATGGTTTTGAGGAGCTCAGAAGTGAAGTTCTCAGAATTACATATGTCAAGTGTATTACTGAAATTGATTTCTTGTCTTATATATGTGTATACTACATTCAGGCATCCGCCTCTATGTTTTAAATGCATTTTCATTTATATTAACGGCTATTACTAAGACAATTGCAGGATTGTTTCTGCAAGCTGAAAACAAAGATCTGAAGATGCAGAACTTTGTGTGTGAATTTACAATATGTCTTGTCCAAAAGAATGCTTTCAGTTATGCTGAGTGATTTAAAAATGTATGTCAACACTTTTTCAGTGAAAAAGAAAACAAGTATTTTTGATATGCATTTTTTTTACAGAAGTGTTTTAAGAAAAAAATAGCCTGCTTTCACTCAAAATGTTGCAAAATATTTTTTCGCCTGTTGGCATTGGAATTTTCCATAGAAAAAGATTTCCATTCTCTGGATAGTTTTACTGTCAGGGGAAAACAAAAATGGGTAGACAGTCTCGGAGGTGTTTTTTTTTTTTTCTTTTTTGTTCTTTCCTCTGTGATGTGGCCACCTCTTGTGGAATACAGCTCCAAGATCAGAGACTCTTCCCATGCAGGCCAGAAAATTGTCACCAGGTGGCAACAAATTTCCACTGCTGTCATCCTGGTTTGGATTTCAACTTGTGTAAGAGGAGTAAAATGCTGTTATCTGTGCCCTGATCCACCCAGACACGTGCTCACAGTGTAGTTAAAGAAGAGTGGTCTGTAAAGTGCAAGTTCCAATGCTTTGTAGAAGGGAGGCCTGGAGAGAACTGAGTCCTTCCGAGCCATGTTATCATCAATGCCTGCAAAACTGCAACCCAAAATGCCACCGTGGAGCTAATAAATGAACACAAGGGGAGTCACGTCTTGAAAGGTTTTGCTGGAGCAGAAGAATACTCAAAGGGAGCTTTCAAAAAGTGAAAAGCAAATGTTCAAACTTACAGCAAAACTTTCTGGAAAGAGTGAACGTTGTGGACAGCAGGTAAAAAGCGAAGGCCAGTGTTTGATATTAACCTAAGGGGAAGAGAAGATGAAGATTATTCGCTCTGCCCCAAGAAAGAAGGAGATAATTAACAAAGGAAAAAGAACATTGAACTTAACATGGCTGCCACAAAAGGCAGAGTTTAGCCACAAAAGTGGGGTTTGCCAGTAGGAAACTTGACATCCTAATTTAAAAAGGATTTTATCCAAAGTACAAGCTCAATTCTGTTCCACAGAGGTAAAGGGAGAAACCCTACCTTGGATAATTACACAGTCCCTCCTGATGATCTCAGGAAATTGTCCATATTAATTTCCCAACCATATTCTAAGAAATCAACTGCAGTGACATGGGAGAATTATTTTCATAGTAGCTGTTTAAGGCAAAAGTATCAACTCACCACAATTTTAACCTTACACTCTAATTTTAAGCTTATACTGTAATAGAGGATATATTAATTCCATAGGAAATTACCATTAGTAGATGAAATCAGGAGAGAATTAGGACACTTTATTCCCCAGCACCTTTGATAGTGAAGACCCAAATACATGGGAACATTTCAGCAGTTTGTGCAACTGGAAATGGACCTGAGTCTCTGTTCTTAAATACCTCTCCACTCCCACTGCACCGAGCATCCCTGGCCTCTGCACTGTGGTTCCTGGCCATGAAACAGCATCCCAGAACTGCTGACTCTGAAGGACAAACCTGTGCTCACAGCCAGGGAGGACACATGGTCACAGGTATCTACAGAGACAGACCATGTCTAATTTAGTCAACTTTTGTTATCCAGAGCAGTAGCAAGGACAGGACAAATGTGATACAGCCATGCAGTGGGAGATGACTGGTGGCTGCTGATTGCTGGAAGGAGGGCTGAGTGCAGAAGGGAGGAGCTGGACTGGGCTGGGCTCTGACTGTTTGGAATTTTTTTCCAGACACCAAAAAGTCTCACATTTACCCCAGCAAACAAAGAGAAAATTTTGGTTCTTGGAAGTTTGATTACATCTTTGTATTTTTAATATATGAGAGGATAGAGAAGGCAACCTTTCACTGAGACTATTGGTTTCTTAAGGAACATATTAATAGTATATGGAAGGTATTTTTTAATCTTAGCACTTAGATAGAACAATATTTTTTCACTACTGGATGTGACTATTTTTTTTCTTATCAGAATAATTCTGAGTAGTAGAATTGTGATCAAAGGACTGACTGAGACTGGAAAAAGGTAACATTGTTCATATGATGTATACTATGAACCTAAATTATTTCAGGAGTGTTGCAGTCTTTCAGGTTTCATAATTTGAACTGAAACTGAATGTCTCCATGTGACAACCAAATCCTACATTTGGGAACTCAGGGTGACACATAAGTCCATAAAATAGTCATTCACTTGCATAAGTACTGCTCTGAGCTCCCTGAGATGGTATCTGGGTATCCTCAGCTGCTGAAAAGCCAACTTTGATCTGTCTCATCTTATAACAGAAAGCAATATTTTATATTCAGGAAAAAATTAAAGTAGTATTAGTGAATATTCAAGAAGCCAGTTTGGGGAAGTTGCTGAAATGTCAGGAGTGTTTCATCTCGGGAGTCAAAGTGGTCTGACGTTGCATTAACTTAAAAATAACAGCTGCCACATGTGACCACGAAAGCTCTACAAAAATGCCTTTGAAAAACTATTACATATAGTTAAATAGAAAGCATGATTAATGTAGCAGGTGGATTGCAAAGGCCCTTGTTACTTTAAATACTTCTGCACTTACACTTTGTAAAAGCAGTTTGCCGAAAAAAGTGAGAAGTAATAGAAGAATCTGTAACTCCCCCTTACAATATTTTAAAATACACTCTCTAAATTACTGGAGATATACAGGGTTTTAGTTGAAAGCTGCCTTTAATTTTAAATGAGTCATATGCTAAAAATTAATGCAATCCTTTTTACAAGCCCCCTTTAAATACAAATTATGGCATACATTTCCTTTAGTATGAAAACGAAGGAGGAAACTTATGCCAAGCAGACCGTGGTTACTGCAGGACAGAGAAGACATAAGAAGCTTTCCTTTCTACAGTATTTTCCTGAGAAAAATCTCAGTCCTCATGGTGCAGCAATGAAAGGTGAGTGTACTCTAACATTTACTATCCAAACACTGCTCCCAGTGGTAGCTTACTCCCAGCATATCAAAATTCCACTTTGGTTAGCAGGGCTTTCACCATACATGTGAGAAAAAACATCCCCAGTGCCTTGGGTTAGTTCTGATCTTTCCAGTTAATTCCAAAGTGTTCAGGGCTCAATTTTCACTGGTGTCAACTGAGCAGCATGAGATGAAGAGGAAAATATCTCTGACAAATCATACATATTGAAGTAAATCTACAGGTGGCACAAGACACTGATTGCACAGAGGCACAGAATGGTGATTAGGAGCAGGAGAGGATGTTCTTTTAATTAAATGCAGAAAAAGAACTGAAAAAATATTTAGCTAGTTTGCAGCCTAGATCTTCCCTCTCTTTTTATTCAGCCAGCAAATCTCCAGAGGCCTTTAAGTGGATAATCTTTTTAGAATGTAGATAATCCAATTTACTGAATATCTTTCCTGCAGGACAGCTTTGTCAATATATTTACCATACAATGTATACGTCCTTAGTAGCCTCACTTTAAACAAGTGTCCTCTTTAATCTGTGTTATAACTGAGTCCACCCTTGCCATGCATAAACAGCTGGTTTTTTTTCAGATGGTTGATGGCTGCTTTCCAAAGCATTAATTGTCTTTCTGAAAAGGCTTACTGGAGTCAGCACTTAGGAAAACATAGCACCACAATCACCAGAGGAAAAAAAAAAAATCAACAACCTTTCAGAAACTAATTCCTGGAAGATTCTGGCTGCTTATCTCCAGATATAGAACATGTCTACTCTTTTCTATGCCAAATTGTAGGAGCTATTCTGACAAATCTGGGAACACAGTTTACCTCATCAATTTACTGTGGGTATTTGCTAAATTGCACACTCAAGCTAAGCAGAGATAAATACAACATCACTCCGGAAGCATTATTTTTGTGTCCCTTAATCACACTGGTTACTTTATGTTGCATGTGAGCCTGATTCCTGTGAGACGTTCCTTTGATTCCTGTGTGTCCCAGGCTTCTTAAATCTGCAACACCACTTCTGGGGAAAAGTCTTTAACTGTGAGGCTGCCATGCCAAAGGAGGGAGTGCAGCATCACTTATTTTTATTGATGAGTCAACTCCACGCAAAGGGTCAGGAATTCTGGGAACTTGGCTGCAGCAAACACAGATTTAGGTTTAGGAAGCACCAGGCAGGTCCAAGCAGCTGCAAGACTTGGGAGCTGGCCTCTGCCTCTTTTGCAGACAAAACATGTGGTTTTGGGACCTACATTTCCCCTCCCCTCTGACAATTCAGCTGTATGCCCTCAAAATTAACCTGAAAGGAGGGTTACATTTAAATCTTTCTATTGTAAGCTGAGATTGCTTAATACAGGGCATTGACACCCCACTAAAAATGAACTAGACAACACAGACTATGTATGAGAACTAATTTTGGAAAGAAAATGGGTTTGAAAAGCCATCACTACATTATTAAACAGACTATGCCACAGGTCTCCCTAATGAGAGCCAGATAAATACTCTTGTACCCATGAAAAGGTCAGCAAGTTACCATTTTGAAGCAGTCTGTCTCTCTGGCATATACCCAAGAAGACCAATTAGCAATTCTCTTCACTGTTTCTAAAAGACTGGTGAGAAAGTTAAGATTGCCTCTTTCTAGAAGGTTTGGGTTATTCAGTATTGCATTTTTTCACAGCATTTTTCTCTCCCTTGTGTTTTTGTCATCCTAGTAATGATGATGCAGAAAACAAAGGGAGTGGGGTGAGCAGGAAATGTATTTGTACCCAAGCTGACAGAGATAAAAGTGTATTAATGTTCAACAACTGGTGGCTGTAATGAGCCTATGATGCTGATGAGAGGACTGACAAAGCTAGCCAGAGCTGCTTGCCTGCCCATAAATAAGACCTAGTGGCTGTACAACTATTTTTGCAGAAGCACAGAGAAAGCCTTGCAAGCAATGTGTTGCAAAGGCCATTAAACTAATGGGCTGTAGTACCTGGGCTCAATCTTGGACATTGAGACTGATTAATTTTTTTTCTTTGTGTTTTCTAAATGAAAACTGTCAGTAAATACATATTTTTCTGCTGGCTTTTCTGAATTGTGTTTTAACAGTTCTGTCACAGCCACAGAAATGTGTAAGGACTCAGACCATGTGCCTTGCACCCTGCCAGATTGCCCCCATAGCTGGGAGCTTCAGAGGAACCACAGTGATCCAGGAGTGAGCAGGTACCCAGGTCCGTGTGCTTTGTCATGCTGGTTGCAGCAGGGTCTCCCTGCAATTCCTTACACAGTCACATGGACTCTCCTAATCTGTTATGTGACAAGGTATTGACGAAACCATGTGCTACTACTTCCTAACTTACAGCAATTAATGTGACAATTAGGCAGTGATGTACAGGTTTGCAAATTTCTGGGTTTTACAGGTTTGTAGGTTTCCCTTCATGGCCTTAAAATTTTTATCATTTCTGCAATAGCTGTTGATACGTTTTCTGTCCACACACTTGCTTCACCCTTTTCTGAATTATTTTAAACTATAGTCCCACATATTTACAACCTTTTACTTCTGTGTTTTATAAAAAAGCCCCAAACAACTACCACAATAAAACCCCATAAACTGAGCTGAAAACCCATCAATCCATTAACCTCCTCAGCACCTTGCCTTATATTTTTTTATTGACCCTTCCTTGCACATCATAGGAAGGTGAATACGAGGACTGGCTTACCTTTGCCAGATGCTGTTTTACAGCCTTCCATCAAGGTTTCTGCTTTCTCATTAAATTAAATATCCTATCCTTTCAAATAGTAAAACTTTCTGTCTTTTCAGTTTCTAAAAGGGCAAGAACCAGTGAGTGAAACCAGGGGATGGAGAAAATGGCATTTTTCCTACAGAAATGTGCCAAGAGAGAAGGTATATTCTAGTCACCGAATATTCTAGTCACCAAATTACTGAGTTTCTGGAAAACCTCTCCTGGAAAAAAGAGGAAAGCAGGGAACAGTGAAGAGCATCAAGAATGTCAATAAAGCACTTAATTAATGGGATACATTAAGTAGATCTGGGAAGAAGTAAGATACAGTAGCTGGAGAGTCTCTTCCAGCCCTATATGCCCACCAGCAAAAAAACCTTAGAAAACCTCCAAAATACATTTTCCTCTGATATCAGCTAGCAAGTAAAGAGGGGAATGGTTAGGTAGACAAGCAGTCCTCTGTATTTTTAATCTGTTGCTTCTATAGGTCTTATTATGGCTGCTGCAGCTGAATTTTTACACAGGTAGAATCTCTGAATGTTTGAGTCAACACATGTGGGGGCGTGGAATGACAGATGTTCAAAAGAGGTAACATCCACTAGTGCCAACAGAAAAACTTTCACTACTTCAGATATTTAAAGCAGGAATTTACCTTTACCTGTGATTTCTGTGTCCCATATTTAAAGATAACTGAAATTACAGTGTTCACAATTCTTCTTCAATTTCTTATGAGATAAAGAATCTCATCCTTTCTACCCACCTGTCTTTCTGATAACTGTACTACCCATAGCAGCTTGTTCTGGGGATTTTACATGGGATAAACAAATGCTGTGGTTTTGGTTTTTTTAGGTAGCCAGAGCTACTCAAAGACAGCAGTCACTGATGAATGACTCAGGCTTGAAACGAGTGGAAAAAGGCATATGATTTCTCCTCATGACAATGCAAACTTAAAGCTTTATTTCACTTACTGTCAAGTGAAAATCTTTGTTTTAGTTATGCACATACAAAAGTTAAAGTTCATCAAGGTGCCTGATGAATTTGATAAAGTGGGAGTCAGTCTAAATACTGGGAAGAGCAATAGTCCTGCTCCAAATCTAACCACATATTCCAGTTTGATGAGGGTTTAAGCTATAATGGCTCCTGTAGTGCTTAATACACCTTATCTTCTAAAGTCCAAATCTTAAATCCCAAGTCTTAAAATACAAATTCAAAGCAGTGCCTCTTGGCATTTTTGAGCCCAGAACCTGTCAGATACTAGTGATTTTCAGAGACTTTAAACACTCCTTACCTTACTGGGAGATACGCTTCTTAGACCACTGACCTGATTTCATGCTGTCTTGAAGAAATATCTAACCAGACAATTAAACACTTACTTTTATGTACTGAAATGCAGAAATTATGACCATACTTCTTGTATGAGTAAGGTTTCTTGTGTGAGTCAGGAAAATAAGACAGGGTATATGTGCTCAGGTGGACAAACAAACAAAAGTTAAGTTGGTACCCTGCAGGGTGAATATGCCATTATTCACCTAAGAGCACTATTGAAGCTGTTTAAGCCGTGGCCATTAAAACCAATTATTGTTAAAATTGGACTTCATTGGGGTTTTAATGCAGAGGAGAGATTATGAGTCATACTAAAACCACGCACTAAAAGCTGTGAAAATATATTTGAGTAACTATTTTATTTTAAGAATACATTCAATTACCACTGAATTTTGATGGCAACCATGGGGGAAGCAGATGTGGCAACACAGTTGTGCAAATGACATTCTAGATGGGGCTGGCTGATGAAACAGAGCTGGACCATACATCAATGTGTTTGTATTTTAGGGATCTAATCATCTCACATCAAGCATTAATGAAAACAATTGCTATAACAGTGCTTTTGCTAAAGAAAAAAGAATTTGAATGCTTAATACCATGTGTATGGTGTATAATAGAAGGTAGAGCCACAGCAAAGACAGATGACATTTTTGTGTCCCCAAGCTGCTAGAAGGAATTTCAATCTAAGCCTGTTTCTATAGACATGAAATAGGTCCAACTTTTCTTCTCATCACTCAGTTTCAAACTGCTGCTTAGAAAGGCTTGAGGAATTTGTTTGTGGGACTACTCCGTGGAAGTTTTTATCTTCAGCTTTTCTGAGTTCTGTGCAGGAATGAAAATGTAGATTGACAATGTTGCAACTGGTAGTGAGGAGAGGGAATTGTCCTGTTCCATCACCAAAAGTGCTCAGCACCAGCTGGACAGAAACACTTGTGTGTAATTCAAAGTGACTGTAGGACTTGTAAAGAGCAAAAGATCTTACAAATATCTGAGGCTGGGAAGGTGTTGGAAGGCATCTTTATCGATGTACACGAGGTTGTTGGCTTTCTCAATTCTTCTGCAAAGAGGAAATGAAACATCAGAGAAAAAGATATCATTATATTGATCTTAAAATTGTGTTTGTCCCATGATGTAGTGGAACAATATGCTGAGATTTTTTTTTGACTGCAGAAAATCTCATTATTTCAGGGATGAAACCTACCACAGACTGGCAGAACCCACCACCTTTAGATACTGGCAGTGATCTGAGGATAAGTTTTAGGCTGACCAGGTAAAGGAAGGGACAGTTAGACAAGAAGATGGAAAAGACAAAGGGAGATTTCAAATATTCCTATATGCCTACAAATTCTTCAGTGCTTACCTGAACCAAACTGCAAAGCCTTTGATACTTGCCTACAATGAATCTTTATAATTGTCTCCTTTCCATTTAGATTGCTTATTACTTACATTTCATGTAGTTTGGGAAGTTTGGAAAACACATTTGCTTCTACGACCTCCAAGGCATCATTCTGTGAGATCTCTCTGAAAAATAATTTAGAAGTTAAGATATTTCAAGCCATGGTGAGGCAGAAAACGGACAAGTGAAAAATTCACAGGGAGCTTCTTCCTAGTTTACGGACAAGTTTTAAAAACAAGGTGGATATCAGTTAAGAAAACAGTCCCCTGAAAGACTTATGAGTACTCCTGTGGCAAATAACAACATTCAGGAACAGATATGGGAGGCTGAAATTTGCATCTGTAGCATCAGCCCTGCACCTCCTCCTGTCACCATTCCCTGTGCATTAGAAGTTAGTGCATAACCATCATGGACTACTGGACCTCTGACATTACTAATTACTGACAGAAATTTAATGAAGCCTTTTAACTCAGTGAAGAAAAGAGGGGGTGAAGGTGACTGAAATAAAGACAGCTAAACAGCTCCCAAGAAATATGACACAACTTCAGCAACATGACACTGCTGTCTTGGCCCAATGTGAAGCACAGAGGTTAAAATTGAGCCACCAGCAGATGAGCCCTTGTTAATTGGAGGTGGAGACCATAGAAGTGAAGAAGTCTTCCGCACCTTGGAGAAAACCCTGTTTGACATGGTCTGTACACAGTTAATGCCCACTTACAATCACAGAACTGCAGAATATAAATGGCCAGTTTACTGCTACCACCACATCACAGTGCATCTCCTGCTAGTCCAGAGTACTTATCTCTTTGCTTCCTTAACCTGTGGGATGGCAAAGGCAGGGCTCAGGCTCTGGTGTAGTTTAGAGCTCAGGAGTTTTCCTGGTGAATCAAGTAGGCATTACTGCAGTGTCCCCTGTCCCCTGTCCCAGTTGCGTCCCTTATGCTGGCACTGACCAGGAAGGTCGAGGCAAAGACAGCTATGCCAAGAGATTCTCTGCTGCCATTTTATTGGAAATGGTGCAAAACTGCCATTTTCCCAGGCTGAGGTCAGCTGTAGGAAGTAAAATTTGTAATACAGATGTTATTCAGTGACAGTGTGATGGTCTATTGGATTTTAATCATATGGCAGCTGTGCACATCTTTGGAATGAAACCTTGGATAAATAATCAGATTGGAAACTGGGTGACACCTGTTTCTGGATATCTTGTTCTTTGGAAATGATGATGATTGCAAATAGATTCAAATAGGCCTGAGGTAAAACAAGAGATTGTAATGTCGGGTGCAGAGTCAAAAAATAATCACAAAAATTAATCCGAGTAATATAAAAAGCGTTCCACTCTCTTCTAAGTAACAACTGAACCATACCTGAGAGATTACCTGCCCATTTGAGACAAACAAAAGCATTTCAAAAGAAGATGAGTTTTTCATCTGACCTTTTCCATTTTAAAAAATGCCTTAGTGGTATAATATTTTTTAGTTCAATAAGAAGATTTCCCTCCTGTTTCCTCAAGGTTTTTTATAGAAGAAATCCAGTTCTCCTCTGCTCCAGGAGCTCTAAACTGACTGCAGAATAAGAAAATAAAAGTACATGAGGACTGACAGTATGTGCTTGCCAGGGTGCAATGAGAACTGGGTTTGTTTAGCAGTGCTGAACCACCAGCTCACATGTGGATATGCTCCTCTATATTATTTAATTTTCAGCAGCAACAAAATGCTTCAACTGAGACAGGGATTCCTCCATATCATGCAAGATACACAGCCATTGCAAAGGATGTTTAAAAGATTTTTATTTTCTTCCTCTTTCTTTAAAAATAATGCATTCTAAGAGATATGTAAAAATATGTAAAAGAATAGAAGCAATCACCTGCTATGATGTATTCATATGACTATACACAATTCACTCATCTAACTACACAATTCATTTGCCTAACTGCATTCTAGAAGATTTAACAACATGGGAGGTGTCTCACACTTCTAAGATTTGGTTTGGTTCTCCTCATGCTCTTTTTAGGTGGTCAGCCATATCTTTGCCATTCCCCACAATCTAAAAATCAGTTGTCTAGAAAGAAAGAGAACCTTCAGAAAAAGCAAAACATTTATTACCAACAAATCCATTTAGCCAGAGGATATTTCATGCCACGAAGCAGTTCAGGGAAAAATGTTGCAGATTTGTTGGCTTTACACGGGGAGAAAAAGGTTATTAAGAAACCATAATACAGTGGTGACCTCACCCAGCAGATAGTGCAGATGAGGGTAATAATTTTTTATGATCCAATCGGCTATCTAACTTTGGAACAACTTGGATGACATACCTTTTTTAATGGATTGCTTAAAAATGAATGTTTCTGCATCAGAAGAGCATTTTGGCTTCCTGGACTGTGATAGGTTATTGGCTTTGTTTTGATTCAAGAAATGGAAGATACAGATCTGATTAAGATAGGGCACAAGCAGGCCATGGCACTGTGCAAGCCTTGGAGAATGCACGGTTAAGGAAAGGAATGAGAAGAGGTGGGAAGATAGGAATCTCTAAACTGTTTTTGAAAGATTAGATTATTAAAATATTAAGATTTAGAGATCAAGTTTTAAACAGAATTAAATAACACTTGTATGTGGGGGCTTTCAGAGACTTGAGAAATGTCTTGGGTTTCATTCTAACATTCCCATTCACAGGAACAAAGGTGACAGTTTTGTTTTTTGTTTTTTTTTTTTTTTTTTTTTAGTTTTTTATGAAAATATGTCCATTTACAATGATTTTTTTTTGTCTTCCAGCATAACCTGTTGAGGTTATGAGCATCAAACTGAGATCAGTTAAAGGAACAAAAGGGAAACTTGTCCATGACAGAAGACAGTAACCCTTCAGGTGCTGGCCTTCATCCTCTGTGTTCAGGGGATTGTGGGGGTGAGGGGAAAGACCCTCTGTACCATGCAATGAACTGCATCCTCTGCTACTCTCTCTCCAGGAAATCCTGTTGGTGATGACCTTACCCATCACTGTTCTTTGCAGATGAATCCCAGTTTTGGGCTGCACATAAAGCTAACTAGGCAGTTATTCTGGTAAAAAGGATAAATAAATCAACAGTATTCATTTTAGGAGATCAGTCTTACACTATGAACAATAGGCAGCACTAATCTGGGGTTTGGTTCCATAATTTGCATGAACTATTTAATCATACTTGGCAAAAACAGCACACCTGCTCATGGAAACCCCAAGGAACATTATCTGGGGTACAGGTATCTATAACATTAAAAGTGCAAACCACTGCTGCTCACATCAAACAACCAGCTCAGCAGACTCAGATCCTCTGCAGAGGAGAGCAAATAATACCTGAGGCAGCAGCTACAAAGAGAAAAAAGGGATTGCTGGCTAGTGTTTGTGCAAGTGATTTGTCTTACAGTATAAATACACACAAACAGATGATTGCTCATAATGCATACCTTATTATATGTCATCAAGAGAGAAGATGGGGCTGTTATTACGTTGTTTGTTTGGAATAAATGACACTATTAGTGCTACTGGTACCTATGGCAGGAAATCCAGCCAACAATCTGAGCATCATTTCTGAAATATTCAGGCCTTTGAATAGATGGTATGCAAAACAGACAGGGGCAATTTCTTAAAAAAACCCAAATAGCCAAACTACCCAGTGGTTGCAAAGTGCTTAGGCATCTGCCTGAGCTTAGTTTCTACTGTGTGCACAGTTGTACTGAAATCAACACTGATCCTTGAAAGCATAATTTGTTTACTCAAATACATCCTTTACAGACGACAAAGTATTCAGTGAAAACATTTTACAAAGGCACAAAGGACAACTGTTTTTGTTTTTCTGTGAAGAGAATGTAAGACTCTGAATGTGACATCACATGACTAAGGGATTTCCTGTAATTTGCCACTAAAGCAGGAAACTGGAACCGTTATTACCTATTCACCAGCAACTGACTGCAGTGTATCATTTCCATGTGTGACAGCCACAGCCCATGACTATAGGGAAAGAGATGGAAAAATGTTTAATCTGCCTGCAAATCTGCCCTTAGGCAAGGCTGGGGTACATCTTCATGACATCTGTGTCAGAGCCCAGTGTGATGCATAGGAAGGATCCCTCTTCAAACCAACTGTACTCAGAGCGTGTCCCGTAAAAATCAAGGTACACTGAAATGGCCTTTCAAGCAATTCTGTTAGCAAGGGACTTAGAGTTCATGGCAGCTTCTTTGTAGTCCACTAAAGAAAAAGTCTCTTAGACTAATCAAAGTCTTACAGAAAAAAACAAGACTGTATTAAACTCACAAACTAATGATCTTGGAGCCAAGTGTCTCTTATTTCAAAATAACAAAAGAATAATAAACTGGAAGTTTATGTCTTTTATGGTAAGAATTCCGTTCAGGATAAGAGCAGAACACACAGGTAGAGATAAAGTAATTTTTTCCCCTGCTAGGAGATGTGTCTGTTTTAAAAAAATGTGTGTTTATATATGTGTGTCTGTACACAGACACAGAAGGTTAACATAGATGAATAAGTGATAACATGTGGCAAAAGAAGAGCAGAGCCAGAAGAGTTGGTAGAAGACCAGCTCAGGGGTAGGTCAGCATCAGCCTCTTACACGATGCTCAGGGATGTATGATTTTGAGCATGAAGACTTTGTAATTCCAGCAGCAGGAATGCCACAGAGAAACTGCTGCCCACCTCGTGAGCTTGGCTCTATGAAGACCACAGCAAATGTGGGATTTATGGATTTCTGCATTTTGTCTTACTGTATCGGAACAGCAGAGGGGACTGCCCTGTCTGTCAAGGTTTCTCTGGCCCTTGTTTGGGGTGTGCACCTTGCCCACAGATGTGGTACACCCTGCAAAGGAGGGATTTCCCCCCTCTGCAGTCACATGGCCCTACTCTGAAATTCTGGGGGTGAGTCATTCCCTCCAAACTCCTGCAGCCTTCCTTAAATTCCCTTCCAGAGCAGGTACATACATGGGCTGTGATCTGTTCACCTAATATTTTATGTGATACACTATAATTGGATCTTTTGTCCTACTATCCTCAGCCACTGATGCAAGTTTTGTGGCATAGCTATCCTGTGGATTTCTGTGAATGCTTTTCTTTCACTCCATAGGAACATGCAATCAGCAGTGATACTGGAGGTGCAAGGTACTGATTCCCAGAGCAGATGGCCTCACTGTGCTCTCTGTACTGCTACAAATCAATAGTATTGTGTTCATTTAAGGGCAAAGGGAAGGGAAAAAAAAAAGGCCAACAATGCCTATTTTCCCCCTTTTCTTTGAATATAAATACCCTTTAGAGCAATTTTCCAGGTCAGTTTTACTCAGTGGTTTGACTGATGCCACAATTTATGTCAAATTTCAGAAGTAAATAGCAGTAGTGTGGTGTCACCCAGGCAATCCTGCTCAGCATTCACTGGGTGAGCCCCCATGGGACCAGCCTGCGACGTGTCTGAACTGAAAATTAAACACCCTCTGTCATGGATGCAGTAGCTCTTATTTCTTTCAGACTGATCAGAAACAAGCTGGCCTGGAATCTACTTTTGAAAACGTCCCTCTAAAGTGACAGCAAAATGCTACTACATTGATTTAAACAGGTTACAAAAGAAAAGCCATTTTTCTTAAAAATATTGGAGACTTTTGACCTTTTAAAAATAGATAGTTGACACTTTCTCCTGTCACTTTCCTTGTGAACATGAAAAACTTGTCTCCCTACCATGATTTATTGAACACCAGGGAGTTACAGGGTAATATCTCTTAGCAGATATTGACATTTCAGAAATGAAATCAAGCACTGACTCTTCTCCTCATCTTGAAGCACACACATATTGCACTAAATAACTGGACTACTCATTTAACCAACTGAACACTAACAGCAACTTCACACTTAGAGCCAGATAGTGTATACATCAGTCTTTGAAAGAGACTATCAGGAGGTGCCAATGCTGTGCCTTCCTGTCTTCTCCAAAGGGCATGAAATCAGTGCAGGCATGGGAAAAATCAAAATGCAAATTTCCACACGGCAAACAGAAGCAAAAGGGATTTTATTTCTATTGGTGCTTTAGCACCAGGCCAGCAATCCAGATGAAAGTCTGTGGAGAGTCTGGTTGCATCAAATTAATTGCCCATGTAACAGTTTTAAATTGGCCTCTCTAATCTGAAAAAGCACACGATTAGTCTGCAGAACTGGAACTGATAACGAGCAGATCTCACAGACTAAGCTACATCATTATAAGAATTGATTTTATATTCAGTACAGTTTGGGGGGATAGATATCTCCTCATACTCTGGCACTAACAGGGTGTTTCAGTTTATTGCCAGCAGAGCTGAAAATGCATGACAGTTTTTGGGTCAAACAAGCAGAAGAGTCTTTGGAGCAAATGCCAGCTTTTCACAGAAATCTGGCTCCACACAGGCAGCCCAGAGAGATGAGGCTTAGAACTCAGTGCCCTCCAGTCACTGGGGCAGACGTGTCTGCTGACCCCAGCTTCAGGTATCCCTGAATTTTATCTTTGACTATGAAAGCTTGTAGGGAGGACAGAAGAATGTCTCTGAAATAAAAACACCCACTGTGTCAGTGACACTTTTTTCCTCAGGCATGATGGGGTCTGGAGGATGTTCAGACCATGCTGGCAGACAAAAATGGTTGCTCAGCTGAGAAAGAGACATCCTCTTTCAGAGATGCTGATATATCTAAATTGTAACTCCTTCCATGGAAATGGGCAAACAGCATTTATGGCCACTTAGCTTTTTATTACTTCTCTCTTGGCTTTAGTAGCCAGCAAAAGAGTAATAATTTATTAAGATGATCTGGGCAGATGAAGAAATTACATTTGAAATAATCATGCAGGAGAGCAGCTGAACGAGGAAGTGGGGCAAATAATTTCTGGGAAAAATCAATAGGCAGACTGCCTTGGACTGGGAGCACATGTGGCTTCCAGAACCAAAAGTCTGGTGACATCCTTTCCAAAGAGATCATGCTGAAGCAGATGTTCTCAGATACTTCAGCAGACAGTTTTGGAATGCTTTAAGGAAGCACACATTCACAAGAGGCTTCTGGAGGACAGTTCATTACTAATTCCAATACATTACAGATACAGGAAAATGCAGAATAGCAAGTGCATCAGATAGGTACAATTAAACATTTTAGCTAAAAAGGGAAAATTCTAAAAAAATCCCTCTTACTCCTCAATTCTAGCATTAAAAACCTTCCCAGGCTTATGAGAGAACACTGAGTATTATTCACCAGAGCAAATCTTATAGTACATACACCCACTTCAGGGAAAATAAATCTCCATGACTTGACCCATCATGAGAAAAATATTAGCACTGCCTAATGTTAAACCCAATTATGAATACAGACATCATCCAACAGCTGCCAGCACCACACACTACATCTTTCAAATATCCTCCTGAAAGGATTTAGGTTTCTCTTATTCAATGTTACAGTCTCCCTGTAAAATATCTTTTTTCAGCACAGAGGTTTCCTTCTCTCCTCTTTTCTATTTGCATTTGTTCTTCCCTTCCATAAAAGCTACATACTATTCTTATGTTTTGTGTCTAACTGAAGCCTTGACCCTACAAACTCTTATCCTTGAGCTTTGGCAGCAGGCTCAGCTAAGATGCTATTGCATAAATATTTGTATGATTGGGGCCCTCAAATATAGCCTACCTGGAAAAAGGATATTTTTTCATGCTTCCAAAGTTAAATCCAAACCTCTGCCTTGTAAGACACTGCCATAGAAAACACAAGCACCATCAAGAAGCTACTAATTCAAAAGCTTTACAAACCAAGTGTGCAATGAAAGTTATTAATCTGATTACGACAATTTCAGGAGCAGAAAAAATTTTCATTAACCCCTGATCTGCAGGTATCAGAGGATGTAGAGATGGCATAAAAACATGGGAATTACACACAATCCCTAATCCTTTTGCCAAGTGGCAGAAAAAAGGAGCCTGGTTCAATACATCTAGAGTCTTATTTTACAAATAACTGAACAGCTGTCCACTATAAAACCTTAGAAAATCATATGCTTCCACCTGAGTTTCCCTGACAGAAATAACCCTCCTCTATCAGCAAAGACTGCACACAGACAAGAAAGTCTTAACAGGAGGAAGATGTCATAAAACTTGGGCTGAAATTCAAGAAAAGAATATGTTTCTATGTTTGTGTGTGCATACACACAATATTCCAATAAAAGCAGTAAAAATAATAAAGCCATGGCCACAGGATGGTGCTTACTCACTGAAAGCAGGCAGCAGCTGCCTTTCTGCATATCTCACCCCATTTACAAGTTGGCTGCTAGTGCTGCGAAGGGTCACTGCCACCACTGCTCTGTCACCCAGGCTGGGTAAACACCAGACAAAAAAAGGCCTTCTGCTATGGCCTGCTCTTGTGGGGCTTTAGCAAGAAAATCCTCGGGCTGGACTCAGCCCTTTGATGGGAAGCCCTCAGGAGGAACCATTCCATTGGAATGAGACAAAACCCTTGAGGACCCAAAGGCAGTTCTTGGCCACTTGGGAATAATCTGTTTCTCCTATGTAAAGTACTTTGGTCTACCTGGAAACCCTTTTCTTCTACCCTATCCTGGGTCAAGTCAGCTGGGGCATGGAAGGAAGTTTCAGCAAGAGATGATGAAAAAAGCCTTAGCGGAATTAGTTCTTCCTTCTACATCAAGGAACAATAAGAGGAATCTTCCTCCCTAGCCACAGCACTAAACAAGGAGGCTGATAAAGAAATGTGTTTCAAATAAATAAAAAAAAAGTTTTCCTTAGAAGCTGCTGTGTCTAGTCCTTTGCTGAACTGTATTACATATACTTATGGTATTTTTTCTGTCTGACTTCCTGTATTGATGTGAATAAAATGGAACTTACAGTGTTTTCACAGCACGCAAGCCTGGCAAAACCTTTGTGTATTTCCAGTAAAACCCTTTGAAAACAGAGTACTGATAAGGGGAAAAACAATTCCTGAAATGATCCCAAACCACAAAAATTACATTTGGAAAAGTCATGAGGATGAAATACACTTTCAAAATAAATAAGGAAAATTAAATCCATAATTTCTAATTAATATCATTGCTTTAGTTGGGACTGAAGATTTCAGACTCTGCAGCAGGAATGGAAATCCATTGTTTTTAATAGTGGATCTGTATTTACATTGACATTCTACATTTTAGAGGAGTGCACATTTTCCTGTAATTTTAAAGAAGTGTTGTCTCTAGAAAACATACAGCTCAGTACACAAAAGGACACAGAAATACATAGACTTAAAGACAATCCTGTGAGAGCAAATTAGCTCTCAGATTTAAAGGAACGGGTTTTGCATGTTAAATACGGAATTAAAACTCAAAGACAAATACTATATGTTTTTGGGTTTTTTTTTTCCATCAGACTGAAAACAAAACATGTATTTTTTAATCACTTTAACAGGAAAATGAAGAAACAAATATAATACATATTATGGAAAATGATCAGAGTTCCCTCTGAAAGATGCTCTGTCTTGAGGTTACTCAAATTTGGACCAGATCCCTGGATAGGAGTGCATTTTTCTTACATACAGAAAGACACAGCAAACAGAAAGCAACCAGCAGCACCAGCACACACCACATTCTTCTGCACAAAGGTAGTAGAGCTACATTATATTCCTTCCATCAGTTCCAGGATGGCTCTGCAATGTGGCTCTGGTTAAGAGATTCCCCAAGTGAATCCCTCATGCCCCATGCAAATGCCTTTGGTAAGGACAGATTATGCAGCAGCTTAAGTACCTGGGGTTGTAATTTTTGTCTTTTCCCTGGGGGCTGAATTACTGGAATTATGTAGTGGGTACCTCAAAAGGGCAAGACCACACAAAGCCCCAAATCTGATGCTTTATCCTAATGAATTCAAACTTACTTCTGTATTTTGACTGGTGGGATTTTTTTTTGTTTTTTTTTTTTTTTTTGGGGGGAGTTTTGTATGTGTTTTTGCTGCTGTTGTTGTCATTTTTTTTTCTTCCAAGTGGCACATGCTTCTATTCAGTTTTATAACTAATTTTAAATTAAACAAATGAACTTTTGTGAGCATTCAAGTCCCAAGAAGCCATACAGAGAATATTTATCTACAAGACCTGTTACAAGAGATTTGTGCTACAAAGTGACTTCATTCCTGCTCACTCTTTTCTTTAGGTGCTGCTAAAGTCAATTTAAGGACATTCCTCCACTGAAGACTGAGAGGGGCAGAGAAACTGCTCCGGAGTTCAGGTTATGACCTGAACTGAGGACACTGCTACCTCCCATCTAGGCCTGTGACTCTCCCAGATAATTTTGCCTCATCATTCAAACTGTCCAGAAGGGTAGCAACAGGATGCATGTTCTTATATCCTCTTCCTTCAAGTTGTGGAGATGTTAGGAGAGCTCAGATTTCCCCATGATATGACTACTTAGTAAGGTACCAAAGGAGGAGAAGGAAGATCCCATTAAATACAGAAAAATGCACTTGATTTTCTTTTGGGTCACATTTAGTTAAAAATAAGATAAAAAGACTCTATTGATGTGACTGGCAAAATCTTCCATTTACCCACAGATGAGGCACAGCATAGCCAAAGCAATAAAACCTTCCCACTGTGCCCCACAAAACAGCATGGACACACACTGAGACCCCAGCTCTGCTGCAGAGCCATTTCAAAGTCTGGCCAAAAGAGGCTGCTGCTGCTGAAAACCAGCTGCAGCAGCCTTAGCTTGCAATGAATCACCATCTCCTGAGGGCACAGGCTGAGTTCACCCTCTCATGGTATGTGAGCCATCAACCTATCCATGTGAAAATAAAGCATTCATCACACACATGCAGACTGGATATGAACAAATGACCCAGAAATCTGGGGGGTTCCAAGTCCTATTACCCTCTGCCTGAGTTGTTCTCCTGTCACATGAAACTTGTTGTGACATATTTTGTGTGGGCTGCCGGGTGGGGGTGGAGAACAACCCAAAGCCTACTTTGTCATTTAGTCCTAAAATTATGCAGAACTCATTCAATAGACAAATAAAGGAACAAAACAACTACAGAAGAGGAAAATGTGGCAGCAAGGGAAAAACTTCCTTGTTGCATATTAGGTCTTCATTTGAGTTCCAGCATATATCTGAATGAATTATATTTTTTAATTTGTTTAACTATGCTAATAGTCACCATGCACTAGTGGTTTTAGCAGTATTTTCTCTTTATATGTATGACTCAAGAATTACCATAGCAACTCGCTTCCTAATTAGCCTTCAGTTGCTAACAATCAATACGATTAGACAAGGTCAGAGCTGGAGTAAGGGCTGGAGTAAGCTCTGTAGATTTTAAAAAAGGCTACTGAGAGTGAATAACAGCAAGAAGAGGAGGAGTGGGCTCCTGGAAGGTCTTCCCCCATGAATGGTGGTCTTCCCCAAAGGATGGTCATTGTTCTGCTGTTCCTCACTCTCCTGTGAACAAAAGGAATCCTGGCAAATGAGAGCTTTGCCACTTGAGTGCAGAGAGCTTTCAGCCTGCCAACAGACTCACAAAACAAGGGGAATAGGAAAATCCTTATATCTGCAGAAGAATAGATACCTTGCTGTCACATTGCTGGGACTGATGTTGACTGTGCACCACCAAGATTGAGAACAAATATTTCCTAGATTTTTTTATCAATATGAAATCAATCTCTCTGTGTGGGAAAGATCCCTGAAACCTGGAGTGAGGTGAGACTGTCCAGTTCACAGGAAGATGCTCCCTGGGAGTTAAGCTGTGCAGTGCTTAGCTAGATCCCATCAGGAAGCCCTTCCTCTAGAGACCTGAGTCATTGCCCATTGCTGACACAATTCCCCCCTCATTTTAACAGCCTATTTCAGTTGTTAACATGTTATCTGTTACCCTGAAAGCACAGTGCCTGGCAGCACAGTAGGATGGAAATATAATGTGCTATTCAGAGCTACTCTGGGTTCTGGGAATACAAAACAGGATCCTTGATACTGACGGATGAAGGCTCGTGAAAAGCCACTTTACTTGTTAGCGTGTTTAAGTCTGCTACCAAGAAACACAGGCAAAACCAAGCTTATTTTTAAATAAACAGTTTGTGTTGTCAATTATGCCTAGGCCCATGGCTGTTGCAGATCAACTGTAATCCATTTACTTTCCTCTGCAGAAATTCTTTGCCACTTGGCTCTGTCCTCCGTTCCTCCCTACTGGTTACTCCTCTGCTGCAAATGAGCCTCCAGCCTCAGCTCATAGCAGCAGGTCCCCAAAGAGAGGGTCAGGTTCAGGGAATGCAGGAGACAAGGCATGGCACATGCTGTAATGTAATGACAAGACAGTCTGGATAGTGCTTTGTGATGGCACTTCAAGCCATGAGTTTTGAGGCAATATGTCTTGACCTTCCCCTGCACAGGATGCCCCAAAGAAGGGTGAAAGGGTTGTAAGCTCAAAAAAGGCAGCTTTTATTAAACTATCAACTAGGATAATTAACTTTAAAGCAGAAGAACCTTGTAGGATATTGGAAGAGAACTGAGAAGATTTTATATCCTCCCTACCCTGACATGCAGTGCCTTTGGAGGTTTGGAGTGCATAGAATAGTTTGTGTAGGAAGGAACCTTTAAAGGTCATTTAGTCCAGCTTCCCTGAGGGACTTCTTCAACTAGACCAGGTTGCTCAGAGCCCTGTCCAATCTGACCTTGAATGTTCCCAGTGATGGGGCATCCACCACCTCTCTGGGCAGTGGTTCAGCACCCTAATAGTAAAAAGTGTCTTCCTTATGTGTAATCTAAATTGACCCTTTTTTAGTTTAAAACCATTACTCCCTGTTCTCCTTGTTCCGCCCTACTAAAAAGTTTGTCCCTATTTTTCGTATTGACCCCTTTAAATACTGAATGACCAAGTTCCTCAATGGCTTATTCCTAGTGACAGTAAATTCTCCTCAGGCCTCCTGCAAACCCTGTTCATCACGCCTGGGGCTGCTCCCTGCTCTCCAATGCAGTCCTTGGTTAGCACATATATCTGTCTCTGGCCTGTAAACCTCCTGCCACTTGCAGCCTCCCAAAGCTGCTCCCCTCCAAACAGGTCCTTTACCCCAGGAAGGAAATATCCAACATGCCTTCCTTCAGGGAGCTCGGCTGCTGCCAGCTCTCCTAGAGAGCCTCAGCTAATTGGAAACAGAAATAATAAATAAGCACGTGCTTTTCACTGTATCGTGTTCACCCTTTTTCACAGCACAGATGGGAAAACCAAAATCTTAAAAACCCAGCACGAGAAAGCTTAAAAATGTGGAAAATAAAGATGAAAAACAGATCACCATAAAAACCTCATTCGAAATAAAAGATAAAATTGACAAAAGGATTAGACACATCTAATGAGCACCTTCACTTTATAACTACACTAGAAAGGATAAACATTTCCAGATAAAGATGGAAATCTTTGTGCTCTTGAGCAGACAAGCAAGACAGAAGTAAACAATGCTTCCAAATAACAAAGCCTAGTTTAATTCTGTTCCCATGTGAAATTCTGCATTATTCCTGCTTTTCATGGGGAAACTTCTAAGCACAAGACAACACAGAGAGACCATTCCCAGAGTTTGTGCTGATAAGGGCCCTATTCATTATGTGCATTTCTTCTCCTCAGAAGAGAAAGCACCCTATGAGTTGGACAAAATATACTCTCCATGTGGATGGACTATTCCACAGTAGTGCCAGAAACGTTCTCCTGAACGTCCTCCTTCAGCAAGTGGCATCAGCAGCACTTGCAGATGAGGTTCTGAACTGCGAAAGTCAAAATCCCTGTCCCCAGCCCCCAGTCTTCTGCTGACTACACTGGAAAACTTACAGACAGTGAGAGTTTTTCAGCTTTCTGTATTTCTCTCACAATCAGTTGTAATTTCCATCTGTGATGTTGGCTCCCCAAGCATTCAAAATATTTTTTGGCTTGGTGTCTGTCTACCATTTTAAATCCTAGCAATTTAAATCTTTCCCAGACTCCTCTCTATGTATATACATGCACATATGCATGTATTTAATTATATAAGTACATATATTCTGCCATGTGTTAAGCAGTTTAGTCACAAAAGGTACACCACTCTCACTTATTTTTAAAGAATCACACACATATATGGAAGCCTTCCTCCAAACCAGGTTCCTGCTCTAGAAATCAAACCAAATATTCACAGTATTTTGCAAGCAAATTGTTCCTGGCTTGGTCACAAAACAAACAATGGGCAAAATGAATCTCTGGTTTTACACCTGGGAAGAATTAGGGCCAGCAGAGCCTCTGATAGAAAAATCAAAATGCATCTCACTAATAACGATAAAATGCTCGGTTGCCTCTCCACTGAGCAAAGCAGCCGTCAAACTAATGATTAAATCCACATCAATCATTTGGCATAATAAAAATAAAGGCTGTGCAATATAATGTTGTCAGAGAATCAGCATCTCCTGCTTAGAAAATAAATGTCTTTACTTCATCTCAACATTTGTTTTCCATAAATGCTGAGGGTTATATCAGCATTTGTATAGCAATGGGAAACACTCCTTCATTGTAACATGTCAATTCTGCTAAAATTATTCCTGAAATGAACAGAAAAGCTGGATAAAATTAATATGGGAAGGTGTTCCTGAAATCCTGCTGCAATTGAATTACCATTTCCGATCTGGTGCCAGATTTCTTCTTTCTACAAACAATATTTAGTAGTGGCAACAATAAATATTGAAGAAAATCCCATTTACAGCAAATTGAACACAATTTCAAGGAGGTCACACCTTTTGCACTCATTCACTGGTGCAGTTACAATACACTCAACAAGATTAATAGAAAAAATCCTATTAAAACCTTTTTTATAATTAAAAAAATACTTATTTTTTCTTTTTTTTTAGCTTAATTTTCTATTTACAGTTCTCTCTGTTTTCAAGTCAATACATTTTAATTCTGAATTCTATCCAGAAATTTGGGAGTTAATGTGTAATTAACACACAAAAAGGAATCTTTTTCTTACAAATTATTTAGGGATATTAGAATGAATATACAGGTTTTATCAAGGAAAGAAAATAGTTAAATCAGGACAATATTCTGACACATCATGAGGAGAACCATCTCTTGCCATGTATATGCAACGAATTATATTTGAAAATGTAAAATGTAAATAGAACCAGCAATTCTGAATTCCCACTTCATTTTGTGATATATATACAGGAGTTTAATAAGGGTACCACTCAGCCAGCTTGAGAATTATTTTATGGTACGTAGCAAATAAGTATTTTTACATTTAAAAAGTCACTTAGATGGTAATTTATTCTACCTTGAAAGCACACGACTCTCATAGGAAAATACAACTTGCAACTTCCTTTATTTCAAAATAGAGTGAAACTTCTGGAGGAAAGAGACGAAACTGAAGAAGTGACATATTTTGGGTAAAAAATTTTGTCTCTGCCACCATCCATATTTTGTTTTTGAAAGAAAAACCCCACCCAAAAGCACCTGAGATGAATCTCAAAAAGCTGGCCAGTAAGCAGATGTGCCAGCCACTTCAGCATGCAGGGAGCATATCCACGGCAGAAAAGAAGAACCATTATGGGATTAATTCTGCACCACAGGATCACCATCAATTCTGAGGCTCCTTGCTAGGCTTGCCAGTCACAATAATCAGCTTTATGCCTCTGATGCAGGGACCTGGAGTGGGGCTGCCTTGCAAAACTGAATGATTAGGAGGAAGGAAATATCTCTGTATGATGCCAAGCCTCCAGCCTGTCTGGTCCAGCTGCTGGCTCTGGTGGTGGCAGGGGAAGCCCAGCAAAAAGCGTATGAGGGGGGCAAACCAACTGACAAATAATCTTACTGATTGAGAAAAAAACCTTAATAATTCACAACATTTTCATTTGTAGAGTTTTTGTTTGGTGGGGTTTTTGTGACCACTGGGCTGAGACCTTCTTTAAGCATTTCACCCTCAAATCCCATTTTAGATGAGGCTACTTCAAGGGCCTACATTTATATAAGCAAAAAAGCTATCTTAATTTAGCATGCATTTAATTTTATCTGTTTTATCTATATGGAGGAAGGCAGAAGAACACTGGATCAAAGTTTCCTCTGAAAAAAGAGTGGGAACTCACACAAGGATTTACTCACATTTCATCTCTTACGAATTCAGGTAATCTGAGCAGTATGTCACTGGGGAGAGGCATTAAAGCATTTAGCACACATTCAGACAAGTGGGTTCCTCTTTTATTTTCCTCTGTCTCTGTCTAGGCAGCTGTAAAACAGGGACCGGAAATGATGTGCAAGATGATTCTCCCATTAAATACTTCAGTCTTTTAATGTTGGCTTCACACGAATGCGGTTAACAAATAAAGATTCTGCTAACAGTTCATTACCACAAAGCTCATTCTTGCTCAACGAAAGCAAGTTAATAAAAGAATGTATTTTCCTTTTTTTCCTTTCTAAATTCATTTTATCAAAGAAAGCAAGCATCAAGATACTAAACCGCATAGAAAGAATTATGGAATACTTCCTTTCTTGTACTCTAATGTGTTTCAATTAAAATATACAAAT
Source organism: Climacteris rufus (assembly GCA_013398175.1). Classification (NCBI taxonomy): domain Eukaryota; kingdom Metazoa; phylum Chordata; class Aves; order Passeriformes; family Climacteridae; genus Climacteris; species Climacteris rufus. The sequence continues at coordinate 358,418 of VZRZ01006595.1, forward strand.
ATTAGTGTGTTTTCCTGGGACTTTTGGAATAGGAAATTTGCAAAGTGTAGATATGGACACTATTAATTGATTTTACATTTCCTAACTTCTTATTCTTCTTCGGTTTTTTACTTGTAATTTTGTTTCACCCAAGATTTAGCAAAAGACTGAGATCAGATTATCTTTCCCCAAAATATAGCAAAGTTGTAATTAAATCTCTGCTCTTTGACATCAGCAGTGAGTAACTGACATGGATAATAAATTTCTATTTCATTTTTTTTGTAATTGTACAAAGGATAACAACAATAACGGTGAGTGGAAGATCTCTTCCAGACACAGACTTTGGCAGGGAAAAGCAGAATACCAAGTGATGATGCAGCAAAAGGTTTATAGATTATAATAAAGTCACCTAGTCTTTGTTCATTGCTTATTATGTTTAGAACACAAGACAGATCTACTTAAAAGAAATAATTTGAATTGAGAACACTAGGCCTCCTATATATTCACACCAATCACAAAAGTTTTCTACCCAAGGGATGACATTTCCAAAGGCTGCAGGAAGGTCACCTGAAGCAATGGCACTCCCTGGAGAAGGAGAAGTACCCCAGCTGCACATGGCCAGACAGAGAGACAGTGGCACAAGACTTGGCTCTGCCCGGTGATTTTGCTGTTGAATACGAGGCCTGAAGTACAAGCAACCCCTCCAGAGGAAAAGCCCTCTTCCAACCCACTGATCATCATCAAACAAGTATAGTCAGCTGGGACAGGGGCATCTGGGACTTGCAAGTCCACCCTCAGAAGCCAGGAAGCCTCCTGTGATTGCTCCTTGGCTGACCACCAGCCTGCTGCTCACTTGTGTAGGACTGCAAGCAAAGCTCCACATCACAGTTATGGCCCCATTAAAACATTTATTCTTTGGGATAACAGCCTGGATTTTGAATTTTGCTTGTGTTGGTTACTTGCTTTAATGTTTTGAACAGTAGTCCTCTGTTCCCTGAGAGAAAATGCATAGACTAATTTAAATGCATTAAGTAGTGTACTTATATTCACGGCCCGCCCTTAAGGTGCAGACTGTTACACATAACTTCCTATAATGTAAATTAGAATTTAATATCCATACAGTCGCACCTTGAGAATATACCCTGGAGTATTTGCTACCAAAGGACAGCTGTTACCTGATTCAGTATGTATTTTGATGCACAGGATGCACTGTGTATCCCTTTCACCCAACAGATAGAAATAAATAGTTTTGCAAACATGTACTATTTAAATTAGATATCACAGCGGATCCTAAAAATCCTTACTTTTCTGCTTGCGAAGATAACAGATATACCCAAATGATGCAACAAAAGGTAGAAAGGAACTCCTGCCTAGAACAAATTTCCAAATGTCTTGGCTACACGGAATCATAACCATTTTCTCAACTTTAATGAACTTATTTAAGCTCAGTCTTTTGCATACCAAATGAAGCAGCACACAATATACTCCACAAAAAAAAAAAAAACAGAGAAGCTGTGAAATGCTGAACAGCTCTCTTGGTAGCAGAAGACAGACTGCTGGTCCTTAGGTGATCATGTGGTTCCTGCCTGCCCCCTTCCCTCCCATCTCTTTGGGATCTATGCTGACAAGCAGTACAGAATCACATGCCAGAGTTAAATGAGGTTTATTTCAGGAGTACGTGGGATGGGTTAGCCATTTGCTAGCCCAGGCAGCTTGATGGCTACTGCTGAAGAAAGTCTGGATGATGAATGCACCAATTTGCCTTGTTGTTAAAACTTGCTGAAGACGGTGAAGACTTCCCACTCTGCCAAATTTTCTAGATGAGACTTTTACAACCAAGCTAAGAACTCTGGGCCTTAGTCACAGGAAGAGAGACACTCCTTGATTCAAAATATTGTCTTCTGGTCTCCACTGTCCTCAAGAAACTCATCTGAGTTTAGATAAAACATAAAAGGTAATTCAGTATGATCTAATTAAGTATAAGGAAAGTGTACCTTGCCTTCTAGTCTATGGGGCAAACAGGAGAGATTTCAGCATCATGCATCAGGTTGGTTGTTGTCTGAGAAATCAGCTGGTGCTCGTGTATCTAGGTCACAGACCAGCAGCGTTTGTTCTTATGAAGAAACAGTCATTGTATTATTATTATTATTATTATTATTATTATTAATATTATTATTACTACTACTACTATTATTATTATATCAACAGTCTCAACCAATAGAAAATCAAAAAAACTTGAATGCACTAGGCAAGTAATTTAGTAAACACAGGATTCAGGGCTAATTTCTCTACAGATTCATGAGGAAGCAGTAGATAGCTGCTGTCTTCCATAGATAGAAAACTTTAGTTGCCAGGAGTGTTAACTCTGGTAGATTCCCTCAACCCTAAAAGATTTAGCTTTCCATGATTTCCAGAGCTCATTAAGTGTTTAGCTTATCAAGCTTTGTTATTCCTACTATGGTTCATGCTCTTAAAATATGTCTTTGCCAACACCAGCTGAAGAAATGCCTCTCTCTTATTACTCCAAAATAAAAATAGGGCCAATAATGGTGTTTTTATTTCCTCTGTGACATCTTCTAGTTCAAGAAGTACTACATCCTCATGGCTGAGTTTCCTTAGTCTGCACACAGGTTGGATTTCAGAGCAAATGATGAACCAAAGCATTACATTTTAGCTTAAGCCCTTCAAACAGAATAAATAACTGATGATGAATTTTCAAGGGGATTGTGCCTCAGGGTACAGACATGAAGCCTCTTTGGCTTGCACAGGATAACGCCATCAGACCAAACTTCCTATAAATATGATGCCCAAATCAGGCCTTGTTAGATTAACATTCGCAAATCTACTTTGCTGCCTTGTAGTAATAGGAGGAAACTCAACAACAGAAAAAGAGAGATTTATGCTGCTTCTGACTGTCTGTACTCCAAATTAAGCACTTTCTGTGCAGGTTGAAGATGACATAGATGCTGCAGAGCATGTAAAATTGATTTTGCCAGGTATGTGCCTGCATGAGACTGCTTTTTAATTTACTAACTGGAAAGTTAATTAGTTCTGGGAGTGTAAACAGATTGGTTAAGCAGGAGTCCAGAAGACCTGCCACGTTCCAGTTGACTAAGAGTTAGGAGCAGACTAAACATCTAGCAAGAATAACCAATCTGCTTTCCTGAACACCTATTTTCTAAATTAACATGAAGCCAGAGCTGTGCAGAAGTCGGAGAGCTGCTGGCAACAAGATGGCAAGGCTGTTTCTCAGACCTGTGGGTTTCTGAAAGAGTTTTCTGTAGGAAAATTCAAGTTGCATATTTAGTAAGAAAAATCTCTGATAATTAGAGTGTGTCAGTTTCTTTTATAACTTTAAACATGTTTTCTTAGAAGACAAGATCTTTCTCCAAGAACATACTTCAAGAAAGTTGTTGCACCATAGGACAGTCTGCAGAATGCTCATTTCATGGTTTTTTTCCAGTAATTGAAGGAATTTAGATAGGGGAGAAGATTATGATAAGCTAAAAAATGGTTCAAATGGGCTTTCATTCTTTCAAAAAATTAAAAAAAGGCAAAAGTATTCCAATGACAATATTGCCAAATTAAAGAACAAAACCACAAAATCAGATGAAACACAAAAGAATTTGTCTTGGTAACTAAAATGAGAGCTCACAATGGAGGTCAGATCAAGTGGTCCATGCCAACATATCCAAGTCACACAATTTTTCCGTTATGAATCACGGTCATTAGTGTCCATTCTGGAAAGTCCAAATAGACAACAAATGGGACGTTGCCTGGGTACTCTGACTGAAACTTGACTGAAAGTATTTGACATTTTCTGGCAAAATTTGTCAATTTAAATCTCTCAACAGTTTGGGTGTTTGGGAAGATACTAAAATGCCTAGAGAAAGCAGGAAAATAGTTTTGAATAATTTTTCTTTGGAAAGCAGAAATTTTCAATCACTGTGTTCAAAAGCCTTTGTTCACTTCAAACGGAAATAGAGTCAGGATTCTTATGGAGGACTCATCTCTTAAGGTTGGAATAGACAGATACTTCATGGAATATTCTGTGTTGGAAAGGTCCCACAAGGATCACTGAGACCTCCAAGATCATCCAGTCCAATCTTTGACTAAACACCACCATGCCAACTAAATGAAAGTGCCACATCCAGTCATTTCTTGAACACCTCCAGGGATGGTGACTCCACCACTTCCATGGGCAGCCCATTCCAATGCCTGAAAATGCTTTCTGCAAATTCTGAAATTCTCCCTGGTCTAACCTTAACCTCCCCTGGCACACCATTTCTTCTTGTCCTATTTGCCTGGGAGAAGAGGCTGACCCCCACCTGGTGACAACTTCCTTTCAGGAGTTCTTAGGATAATCAGACTTTCTGTTAAAGACTGAGGCAAAGAACACATTAAATACCTCAGTGTTTTCCTCATCGTTGGTGACAGTGTTTCCCCCTTGGTCCACTGAAGGAATGAGATTTTCCTTGCCCTTTCTTTTGTTGCTAATATATTTATAAAACCACTTTTTATCATCTTTCACAGCAGTGGCCAGGTTGAGTTCTAGCTGAGCTTTTGCCTTTCTAATTTTCTCTCTACATGACCTAACAACATCCTTGTATTCTTCCTGAGTTGCCTGACCTTTCCAAAGGTCATAAACTCTATTTTTGTCCTGGGTTCCTGTGAAAGCTCCATGTTCAGCCAGGTTGGTCTTATTCCCTGACAGCTCATCTTTCAGCGCACAAGGACAGTCTGCTCCTGTGCCTTTAAGATTTTCCTTTTAAACTCTGTTCAGCTCTTCTGGACCTTTTTGTTTTTAGGGACTGTTTTCCAAGGAACTCTCTGAACCAGTGTCCTAAACAGGCCAAAGTCTGCTCTGTGGAAGATGGCCTCTCACCATCACATTTCCAACTTGTAGTCAAATGGCTCATCTCCTACAGATGATTTCTCCAAATTCTGGGCTTTAAAACCTACCCTGTTCTCAAAAACACACTTAGAAATGATGTATTAGTAATAAAAATCACGTGTATAGGTATGCTGGACTGCAGCAGATACTGGTTTTTCTTTGGTATCATATTTAGGAAATACTGTCACTGCATTTTAGTCTATTCAGCTCTAGGAGAGCACACACACACACTGCATTGAAGTACCTCATTTGAATACATCAGGCTATCCACATTTCACCATATGGAGGTATCACATTATTAATAGCCATTTTCCTTAAATAGGCTACAGTTTGCTTAATCTTTCTTTCTGTGCATGATCTTGCAAGAGTCAAAAGGCTTTCATACAAAGGCTGTGTTTTTATATGCAAATCTATTATTTGATTGCCCACTTTTTTTTTGTCCCTACATTATCATGAATATTTCTGATGAATGTTTTATGGGTTAGATTTAGGATTTGTGAGCTATTTCAAATTTTATCTGTTTGCTGTATCATCTGCAAATACCACAGTTGTGTTGCTGTTGATTGGTCTCATTTACATATTTATCACACTTTTATTTTCAAGGATGTTTTGCTGTAAACTGACTGGCCCCATTTCTCCTCTATGTACTATTAGTAGATGGATGTATTTTCAAATTGAGCCCATTTCCATATATAATTTTTTGGTTAAGAGCAAATCACCACTTAGAGATATCCTATACAATGCCTTCAGACATATCTGACATATGGTTTCTGAGTAATTAAAGATAACAAAAGCAGTTCACAATGCACTTTGCAACCCACTTCATAGTGCAAACAGCCCAGTAATTTTCCATAAGGACTAGGCTAAAAGGAACCCTGTAGGATTGTCCACCTTCTCACTAAATCCCTTATTTATGCAAGAGTACAAGGGAAAAGGGTAGAGATGTTGCAGAGAAATGTCCTTTGGAGTTTTGCCATTACACACAGAGCACTGAAAAAAGTACTACATTTTAAGTGCATTTCCCCAGTCCCACTCAGATTCCTCTTGGGTGAACAGCCTGTTTGTCATCCTCTGCTGTCAGGGTGCAAGTGGTGTTCTGTTTCTAAGCAAAATGTTGTGATTTGCCCATATATGAAATATTTCAGAAAAATCATACATGAGGCAGAATAGTTCAGGTTGGACAGTGAGAGTTATAATTTCTGGTGTTAGCACTACCTAACCCATAGATTTTCTGTTGTTAAAGAGCTGTAGAAAACATATTACTAAGGGCTTTTCCTTCTAGTTGTAGAGCTAGCATAGCATCCACAATAGCATACTAATGAATGTAAGTTACACCTGTTCACCAAAGATGCTCTTAATTGTATCTCCAGGCTGATCACTAAAATTCACAGAAATTAGGTGCTTACACTCTTTATGTACTAAGGTTTTTGGATCTATCAGTTGTAAAAGACTTCTCTCACACATCCTGCCAGCTGGCTCTGAACGTGCACAAAACAATCCTATTTATTCTTTACTGAAAAGAGAATTGGCTGATCTATTATTAACAGGATCTCTTTCCTCCCTAATCTTTCCACTGTACATTTCAAACCTCTCAAAATAATCAGTTTCTCGTTATCTTCTGCTATGGCAGTGTGTTTATTAACTGCAGTGACACTCCATGCTCAACCAGTCCTTTGACTGAAGACTGCCCGCTTGCTGATATGAAAACGTATTTATGACAACTTGTTCTGGAACAAGTTCTGGAACTTGGTGTCAATAAAAAAAATTCTACTTTTTTTTTTTTTTTTTTTAAACAAAAAGAGAAAACTGTATGAAACTCAGAGATAGGGGCTTGCTCACAGGATGTAAAAGGAGCTGCAATCAGAAACTGCTGCTTGGAGTAAAATAGTTGTCTCCTAGTAAATATTAACACAATACATACATTTTCTCTAGGTCAACAAGTCCTGCGAAAGCTCCTTTTGGAATGACTCGCATCTTGGTGAGGACAAATCTCCTGAAAATAGAGAAAATGGGATGATTATTTACTATCCACAGCACAGGATTGTGCTTAGCCTTGCCAGCACAGGAGAGGCCTTTCTCACAAGCACAACGCAGTCTCCAGGCTGAAGGCTTTGGCATCTAAATACAGCTGTAACATCCAACTGCCTGCCTGGACCAAACCTACAGCACAGCCTTGGATGACCACTGGGGCTCCTCAGGGGAAAAAGCATCTGTCAGTAGTTGGGATTTCCCTGCTTGCTTCTGGAAGAAACCCAGGCTTGCAGTTTCTCTTTGTGCTGTGAGGGAACAACATCCTTCTCATCTCAACTGCTCTTTTGAATGATGCTCAAGCACAGGATGAAGTAGCACTGTGGAGCCAGTCTGGGATGAGTTGCTTATGCAAGGCTCCCTGTTCATGCAGGAGAAGCCTTAACCTGCTGCACAAATAATGTAAGGAGTCACCTACTATCTCCCATCAGCACAACTCTAATAACTTTATGGCTTCTCACAGTCTCTCTTCTGATTAGTTCATAATGTGCCACAAAATTGGGACTTTGGAATATACAACTCAATCACATGTGCACCAGTATAACATTTAAAACATTTTTAAAGGCCAGAGAATATGCTGTATGAAGAAATCCCATCTAAAATAAGGTATAAACCTTTTTGTTAGCCTGGAGTCATCTCCTTTAATCACAATAAACAAGGAGGACTAGAAAACTTCTGATGGCACTCAGCAAATGAAAGGTAGCCTCTCTACTACTCCTTGGAGAAATAAGGTGTTATCTGCATAATTGTTTTCTTTCACACATTTAATCACTGATAGGTAGTGAGCACAAACAAATGCATATATTAACATGACCTGCTCATCGCAATACATCTGATAATACTGGTTGCATTGAGTGACAATTGTTAAAAAATGTTTTTTTCTTTTTACAAAAACACCACCTGTGTTGCATACATTATCATGTTACACACATACATCACACCTTGCGATTCATTTCTGTAGTCTATTTTCTGTGGAAATGGAAATGAACTTTTTTCTGAATTACCATGGAAGTCTTTTTTTCAGTGTACATGTCTGCCAGAGCACTCCTAATTTTTATCATGTCAGAACTGGTTTTCAAGGCTGTTTGGGATTGCCTTTCAGCTCATATGCTGTCTCTTAGTAAGGACTGCAGGAGGACAGAAATGGGAATTCAGCCTGCTGTTACCTGCTGTGCAGTCCTGCAAATTTTAGCACAATGCCTCAAAACTAGAGACTTACTTTCTTACCATCACATAAAGTATTCATGCAATTCTCATCTATGTTTTACTTCAGATGATTAGCTGAGAATTTTCATGGGAGATTATCATGTTTTAATTAAATTTTAGGGGAAAAGTATTACTCTCACAGAGTACCAATGTGGAAGGTTTCCATTTTTTAACTGTAGGTCTTTAGCAGAATCTACCCCCTCATGAATTAATATTTACTTAAGCATAACAAAGTCAATGCACACCTCAGCTAGTTCCAGGGATGTCACTGCGAATATACCAGGAGTGAACTTGGCTCCACACATTTTTAAACATTGAAATTTATGGTATTCTCAGTCCTGAAAGACGATGAAGTCAATTTGGTATTTCATTATTCTTGTACTATCATTAATGTAAATCAGAAAGAGCTTCAACAAACTGTCACACAAGAATTACAGTATTGAGATCATTATGCAAATGTTAGAAGGATAAAAGAGCTTCCAGAAAAGGCCTAACCTGGATTAGGCAATTTGTAAAACCCTACTGAAAACAGGGCTGGTGTAATGCATGCAAAGCTGTGGCTGTGCTTTCAGAGGGGATGGGTACAATGGATCCTTGCAGAACACCCAGCAGGCTTAGTTCTACAAAGCTGAACCATCAGGAAACCCTTTAGCTTTGATCTGCCTTGAAATCTTTCTCAAACTCTGCTTTGTAGAAATGCTTGCCTAATTTTTGAGACCTAGAAAGCAGGCTTTGTCTGAAAAGCCACCTATCATTTTTTTAATGGCAATGTGCTAAAATGAATCCTCTCTCTGCAGGCACAGGTCATCAGGACATCTGCAATTTTTAATTAAACTCTGGCCTAAGCTGTGCTTCACCACAACAAGAAATTGCAGTCTGATACAGAAAGTAATGAAAAGAAGGGAACCTCATTCATAGATGGGGTTATCTATATGAGAAAAGCCCCATCTGCACAGAACTGAAAATCAGACCTTGAGTTTCTTTGTTGAAGACTCTGCATTAATAAGGTGGCAGAATTCAGGGTCCACGTGTCTAATGCCCTGAAGCAGTTAAAATAGAATTGAAGTTTAATAGCTGAAATCTCATGTTCTACTTAAAAAAATTAAGGTTAATTGTTTTTAAACATCTCTGAGTAAACTATATAAAGTCAGCCTTAATGGCATAATGAACACTGAAAATTAGAAACAGCTACTTGTTGAATTATCAACTGTATAATAATTAGGAGTCTATTATAACTAGCCAAATTCTCTACTGTCAATAAATCACACCAATTAGTCTCCAAGAATCAATCTATATTTAACTTGAGATACTGGCTGTTCAGTACCAATTCTTTCTGAGGTACATGGAGAAAACAAATGGAAGGCATTTCCTTGATTTTGTTTCTGGCACTATTTTAGGGTCAAAGAAATGAATACAGCCCACCTCTGTTTCATGGCAAGACATGTTTCATGTCAAGCATGTTTCATGTCAAGACAAACAAGTAAAGAAAAGGTTCTTTTAAAAAAGGAAGGGAGAGATGCAGTATTTGGTCCTAAAAATTTATGTCGGCACTTAGACACCATCAAGGAAAGCACTAAACTTTCAGAGAATGATGAGGAATTGGAAACCCAGAGCTAGGTGTCCAACATAAGGCATGAGAAAATCGTAGAAAGACTCTAGTGTTGGAGCCACCAAAACCTTATTAAATGACAAAGCAGGAAGCACAGGAAAAGGAAACAAGCCCCAGATAGCCACATGATCCTGCATTGTGTGAAGGCAATATACATGGCTGGAAATAGAAATATGGCAATATTAACTATTGGTATTCACTATGAGCAGAAGTATAGATTATATATACATTGCTTCAATACATACCCTCATATCCAGGAGAGGTTTCTAAATTCTGATTTAAATACATCTGTTGAAAGTGATTCTTGAGGAGTTTATTGGTAGGAACTGCAGGTATCTTCTACAGCTGTACAATCACACTTACACTTTATATATTCCTCTGGACTGAACATGCAAAATTCCCACAGCTTTTTTCAATTTTTCATTTTTAAGTGTTTTATATGTCTCTTTATTATATCATTTTAGTTTTTCTCATGAATGCATGTGAGTAAATTCCTCTATTACGAAGCTACTAAAAAAATGTTGTTACCTAAAACTAAACCTGTCAGGACTATGGCAGAACTATCTCCCATAGATTTGTTTATTTATACAGAGACATCTAAACCTGGTTATTTAAAATATTGGCATCTCAGTTGATATGAAGCCACTGACACAGATGACTTGCACTTTCTATCACTATGAAGAGCCACCAATATAATTGCATTTTGTTTCAGTATGGCTGTCTCTAGTATAAGAGAAATATCATAGTGCCAACTTAATCTCAAAGCCTGTAGAGGACATGATGCAAAGAAGAGAAATTAGCAGGTACTGCTGAAATGTTCCTGAATAACCCTCTAACATTTCCAGTTATGAAAAGATTTATTGATCTTGTCTTGAAATAGTCTGCAGCAGCTGAAGTAGTTCAGACAGGCAGAATGTAAAACATTAAGAAAAAAAAAACCTTCCAGAAAAATTAATGTTCTCTCATCCTGCCTCACATGAATGCAGAGACAGAAAGGAGATTGACCTCTTCATGAAAGGATGGAAGATTGGATGTCATTATTCAAATATCTGGTGCCCAAGGTCTGGGTGATTAAAAAGACTTGTTAAATTAGAAGATTAAAACGTAGAACTATACAGGTCATTTCTGCTAAATGTCTGTGAAAAAACGTGCATAGGAAACCTGTGAAGTGTGTACATTAAGCAAGTTGATGTAAGTACCTCAATGTGTTTGTGACGTTAGCCATTTATGTGCAAAATCGTGTCTTTTACATATTCATCAAATGAATTCTCAGACCCAGGCCCCACAAGTTTTTCTTGAGCAATTATTAAGGTGCTCTTTGGCATAAATTTTCCACCAGAACTTGCTACTGTACTGCTTTCATTTCCCCTCATCCCAGCTCCTTCCTTGGCAAAGGCCTTCCCCTGCCACTGGCAATAACCTTTGCAGAACAAAGGACTGCACTGATTATCAGAAATTAAACTGGTTAAAAAAATAAAATAATTTCTGCTTCATAAAGCCTGGCTGAATTTAGGTCTTTCAAAACACTCTTTAAAACTCATTTCTCAGATCTACTTAAGTCACACACAGTTAATCAGAAAAGTATGTGCATTGTAGAATTATCTTCCCTGCCTCATGTAAATTGCAAATTCTTGACGCTAAAATGAATTATATCAAGCAGATACTATAAACTTTATAACTTAAAGACCAAAGGAAAATAAAATAAAAAGCCAAAAAGATTCAGTGACCATAATGCTAAATCACCAGCTTTGGTTCCAAATGTGATAAGATTTTGAAGAACATTTTTACTTTAATCTCTGAGCTAATAGACTGATGCTATCACCTTCTAATCCTCTGCAGCAATGTGCATTTTGTCAAACAAAGATTTACAGTGAAATTTAATTTACTGTCTCTAATTCTCTTTGGTTGTTTCTGCGTTTTTGCTTTTTGCTTTGGAGATGTGTTGGAGGTTCCAGTGCAAGCAACAGATGAGTTTTTGCTTTATGTTAGAAGACAAAATGATGCTATGACCTATTTAATGTGCTCCTCATTAAATGCACAAATCAGCAAGCTCCTATACCCTGTTTTTCTTTCTTTTCTGTTTTTCCCTGATTAGTCAAGGCAACAGTGAAGGACTATTATGCTTTTCATGATGTAATGGGAGACAAATAGATACTGCAGACCACATCCCAGATGGTGTAAATCAATTGATCTATGTCACTTCAGCCCTAAACTTCTGTCCTAATTCTCACTGGAATGAATCATGAGATTCCTTTGAGCTAAATGCGATTTAATTTAAATTTATGAAGAACATTTGTAAGCCTCCAGCTCACTGAAATGGGTTCACATTGTCATATGACTTCACTGTGACCAGAGTGTGGTTCTAGTGAAACTTTCTGGGGAGGGCTTAAGTAGATATACGTGAACATTAAAGTATTTTTCCTAATCTGTTGCCTACATGGAAAATCTCTGCAATCTGTTAAGTAGCTTGTAGGTGCTTTCAGACATAGTTATCTTTTCCCTTTCCTGACAGCAGGCAGAGAAGAGTACAAAACTCATAAATTGGATGCTAAAACATCAGGCTTCAAAAACCATCAAGCTAAATGCAAAAAGATAGGGTTTATTTGCTTTTTTGGTTTTAAAGTCTTTAGAGTGCATTCATATCCTGCTGCAAAGCTATTTTCAACACTCATGAAGCTTTAATTTAAGAACTTGGAAAGATTTGTATTAGTCACCTCAGTTCCATGAGATGCTGAGTTAGGGACTTTGTAACGCTGAGTAAAGCAGGATCATGAGGAATGGCACTGGTAGTGACAAAAAACATCTCCCACCATCCTGCTGGCTTGTCTTTTCAGAGAGATATGGAATTATCTTAAGAGAAAACCAAAGTCAAGCAGAATATTGTTCTTATAATTACTATTCAAGTAACTGTAAACTCATGTCAAAAAGTGGACAGGCACACTTGAATAATAGAGGAAGAGCTTTGCAATTCATTTGTTCAACTGAGTCATGATCCACAGATTTGAGTCTGAGAGGCCCTGCTTCACACACATGTAAATGGATTTATGAGAGAAAGACCCTAATCCCTTGCTAACATGCACAATCTGGATTGAAGCATCTGATCACTGCATCCACCTAATGTGCTTAAATCAGCTGCTCATCCCTTTTAAAACTTTGAAAAAGGACAAGTTATCTAGGCTGTGCAGCTGCTTTATTCCTTTTGTGGGATAATAAAAGCTGGTAAAGGTGAGTATTCTAAGGAAAATCTAGGCAATACACATTTTACAGAGAAGACAGAATACAGAGATTCCCTCCTGTCTTTCAGGCTGTGCCGGGTGTTACTAGGAGAGAGCTAATTTTCTTCATGGCAGCTTATATGGTGCTGTAGTTTAGACCTTTGACCAAAACTGTACTGGTAACACATGGATCTTGCAGCTTTTGCTGACCCATGCACAGCCTTGAGGCTGCTGGTTTCTCACTTTGCCCCCTGCAATGAAGAGCCTGGGGAGTGGGCTCTAGGCTGGCGGGGGGGACATGCAGGGGGGACACACGGGACAGGGGACATGCAGGACAGGGGACCCAAACTAACCACGGGGATATTCCATACCATACATCACCATGCTCAGCAATACAATGGAAAATCATTCTTCCATCTGACTGAAAAACCTAGGGTTAATCTGGGAGGGAACATGTCCCAGTGTCAGCTATGCTACTTGAGAATCTCTTCAAGTCTGGGTGTGATGTAAAGGGCATCTGTGAGAAAGAAAATATTTTGCTTTGTGAGCTATTAAACAAAGTAAAGTACAGACAAATGTAAATACAACTAGAATTGTGATGATGACATTATTAATGATATCTGTCTGCTTTTCAGGTCTGAATCTAAAAGGCAATATATGCTGCAGCTCATGAAAAATCGCTCCTTAATCTTTACCAGTGGCCTCCCTTGAAAAATCAATTTCCTTTTCTTTTTTGAAGATTAAAAGGATAATTAATAGCACTGATTGCATTCCTAGTCTAAATTTAGCTAACACTTGCCCAGTGTAATAACGCCTCCCAGCCACAAAAATCTGCAGGGAAGTATTTCAAGATCACACACCCTATGTCTTGTTGGCATTTCACTTGGAGAGTGCCTACAACACCATAACATGGATAACAAAATGCCTGTTTCCTCAGCAGAGCTGTGATGCTGCTCACACAGGCACACAGCAAATTTGCTGTGGGATTTGTTTTTCCCTGAGGACCTTGCTTAGGTCAGCTAATTAATTTCACACAATGCCCTCGGCAGCTAACAGTTGATAAGGAGAGATAAGGAAGGACAGAAAACAGTTGTGAGGAGAAAAAAAACAAAGAAAGCATCTGAAAGACTGTACAAAAGTGGTCAAGCAATGGGCTTGTAAACCTTATTCTCTCTCCTCACTTCTAGTTTTCCAAAAGTATGGCATGTTTAGTCTCAGCACTGATACCCTTTTCATTCCTGGACAAAGCACAGGCTGTCCTCAGTAACACTGCTGCATCCCCCCACGAGGCTGCAGATAGCTTCCTTCTGAGGTCACACGTGCAGCCAGCTAAAAATAAAGCTCCAGGATGATTTTAAATAGCTCTCCTTGAATAGGGTGGGAGGAATCTGGATACAGAGGAAAAGGAAAAAAAAAAAAGAGATGATGGCAAAATTCCCAATAAGAAAAAGAAATGCAACAGCAAGACTTTTATTCATTCTGTGATATTTAATGGTCTACGCTTATTTCAGCTATTTCAGTGTATTTAAGTTGGGTTGCTTTACACTGAGGCAAAGCTGGAGATGAGCAGAGTTGTGATTGTTCAGACCAGCTGCCTGTGTGTGTTAACTAATTTTGTAAAGTCTCTGACAAACAATTTGAAGATTTAGGTGCAAGTAGCAGTAACACACAAGATACGTCACAAACACAAATGACATCAGGTAAAGGAGGCAAAGCAATGCTGTCTTGGCAGGAGGGATCTCCTCGCTTCTTTAAGCTTACCCAGAGCTCTAGCAAAGCAAAGCTGGAGCTCTGGGTTCCTCTACAGTGCATATACACAGAGAAAAAGGGTTTGCCATCAAGAACAAATTGGAACAAACAAGTCCTCTTTAGGCCTCTGAGAAGAATCACAGTAATCATGTTCGCATCTGGGAAGAGTTTAACTACTTGGAAGGAGTTACCCAAAAAAAGGCCAGCAGTAAGTTTGAAAGCACGGTTAAAATTGCTTCTATTAATGTCAAAGGCATGCTGTGAAAAGTGTTCTGTGTAAGACAAATAACACAAGTGAATGAAGTTATCCCATCTTGGTACAGAGAGCCAGGAAATAGCGATTGCTTTATTTTTACAAATAGCTATACTTCTATTAGTATTGATTATCCTGTAAGACACTGTGCTGCTTTTAGAAGAGCACATCATCGTTCCCCTCAGCTTACTCACAGGGGCCTTTGAGAAATGTACAGCATGTGATAAATGTACAACTTCCTTAAAATCTGACCTGATATCTGCAACCACCTTTATGGTGAGGAGCCATTAAAAATTCATTCACTCTCAGCACACTCTGGGTGTTACATCTATTTATATTAATATCTCTGCATATTTTCCTAACAAAAGGAGCATTGTACAAGTACTGGGTATTTTGTTCTTCCAACAAGAATGTTTTACTTTGTGTTCTTTCCCATGGGCAACTTGTCAAGGCAAATAAGGTTCTGGAAAATGTCCACAGTCCAACAAGATGGGAGGCCTTTTAGGTATTGTATTCAAAACTTTCTTCCCCTCTTTTGATTCAGTGCAAGAATAGCCATCCTCCTCACACACAGCCAGTCACTGAGACTCTTTTTCTGTCCCAAGAATGTGTCAAAAAAGATCTTATTTCACAGCAGGGAAAGAACAGTGGTTTGTTCATTGTCTGAGGTCATACCAGAAAGGTGACAAGTGTTCTTTGTGTGTAGTGTTTCTACCTCTAAGACTTTGGGACTTTCTATGCTGGCAAACCCACCATATATGATGCTATTTTTATTGACTGAGACAAATTCTCTGGGACAAATTCCTTACATTCTGGGTTGAATACCTTAGTAAAGGTAAAAGAGTGAAAGAAAGCTTTTTTTGCTTTCTTTGCTTTCTTGCTGAACCATTACTGTATAGCAAAACACCAAACAACCTCTGTCGCTTGATAAATTCATTAGAAACAGCTAGAGTGCTTTTTATCTCCTTTCTTATCCACATCTTCCTGGACACTATACCTATGCTGCTTAATGGGACACAGCTTAAATATTCCAGAATACTAATAAAATAAAAAGAAAGACACTCTTACATTCCCTAATTAGCACAGTAATTCCCTAACACACAGTCTAACAAGTAACAGGGTCCCTACCAAATATTTGGATTAATTTGGATACAACCAAAGACTTGTTTGAAGTTGTAATAAGATATCAGATACTCCTGATGCCAGAGCAGTCACAAACTGTTTAAGAAACAGCACTTGGAGACTTGATTGTACTCCTTTTTCCTCTGGATCTGAATGTAAGCTTTGTAAAAGTAAATATTCTCTCTGCTATCTAATACGTGCTGTATTTTCCAAAGAGCAGTGTGAGTATCAGAGACAACTGGCATTCTCTGGAAAACATCATCTCTGGAAGGAGGGGTCCCAGATGCAAGCAGCACGTACTCTGTTCTTCTCAGGGCACCAGCCAGACTTGTGCCAACACAATTAGCCTGAAATACAGAAATGTGCTGGGCCTGTGCCATATGGTCCTGCTTCTCCCCCACAGTGGCAAGTGGAGAATTTGCTTCTTTTTACATACCGAAGCACATATTTAAATTTTAAATATTTATGTTTCAAAATAACACTAAAAGTGACAAAAGTGAAAAATATCCAACTTTGGTCACTCCAGCAACATGCAAAAAAGGGAACTCTCCTCTGGTTATGCCTCCCTCCAATCTGAATGTCTCTGCTGACTATTTCAGGGGGACAGAAGCTGGCTCCTGGAATTGCTGCTGCACATGCAAGAGGATGAACCAGGAAGCACATTGAGAATGAGAGTACCCATGAGATTAATATGAGCAACAGGTTCCTGTATATGATAAATCGCTCACAGTCCTCACACTTTAATGCACTTTGCACATTTTATTCAAGTCCTGTAAAGATTCTTGTTCACTGCCATTGCTCAGCACACATTCCCACATCACTGGTCCTCTTCCTAGCCACAGAGCTTCCAGGTCAAGAACTTTTCTCAGCTCATCTTTTAGAGATTGGTGAGTGAAGCAATCACAGGGATATCAGGTGCTTAGACTCTTTCAATTTTGTCCTGCACTCTCCTGAGAGTGTCTTCTCTCCCTCACAGTCATTCTCTGTTATTGAGGTCTCTTCCCCATAGGCACCACCAATCTGATGGGAAATGAAAAAGCAAGGAATTCTCCTTACTTCTCCTTGTAAAAAAATTAAATAAATAATTTCATTTTCCTATTATTTTTGCAAGAATTACCTTGCCACTGCAAAAAGCTGAATTTATCTATCTGCCTTCCATTACCCATGGATTTATTTTCACATATTAAAATCATGTTTCTGACTAAATATAGCATGGCAGCTAGCATGCCCCTATCCTCAAAAGTACTAACTGTACTATTTCCTTTAAGGCTGACAGGTCTCTTCTCAGTAACACATGGGATAAAGCTTGCACTGGTGTCAAGCATGGAACTTTATTGCATTTGAAAGTGAGTATTATTGTTTCAGAAAGAGGCCAGCTTGACCACAGTGGCAACTGAAATGCTGGGTTTTGTTCAGAATAAAGATGTGCTTTGTGCTTTCCCCTTCAGAGTGCTTCTCAAACATGAACCCTCTACAGAGCACTTAAAAATAATAAACATACATGGTCCTCCTAAAAAGGGTGACAGAAGAGTGAAAAAGAGATGGGAGAAGCTTGAGCTGCTCATGGCACAGCTGCAGATTATGGAAGACCTCTAAGAAAGAGCTTAACAGTTATGCCTGGGAAAATATATTCTTTGCAACATCCAACCTCAGTGGATGAGACTTTTGCCCCCTTCCTACACACCCTTCCATCATCTTTCTTGAGTTGACTGTGTCATCTGCTCTCTAAATGGGTGTGATAGGCCTCTCCTTGCATAAAATTGGGTAAAAAAAGGCATGTGGATGTGGCACTTGGTGATATGATTTAGTGTTTTCAGCACCTCATCCAGACTCTTATTTCATTGCACAGAATTGGCTCCACAAGACACTACAAAAATAAACGTGACAAGAATGTTTCAGCATTCTTTAATAATAAAAATATTAAGAGAAAGTTTCAGCTAGCCACAAATTCTTTTGCTAGGTCATTTTGAAAATCTTTGTAAAATCAGGCAAATTGCACTGCCACTGCAAAGTCTCCAGTTGCCCCTTACTCTTCTCCCAGGGGAGTGGACTATAAGGCAAACTGAGGCTCATAATTCTCTAAATGCTTAAGGGTTTTGTGTTACTTGTTTGCTGCATTCATTTTCCTAAATCCTTCCTCTCCCTTCTCTACCATAAAACCCCAGTGGTTCACTGAGCCTTTGACTAGAGGGTGCAGTTCTGATCCTCTCCATCTCAAAAACGGTATTTGAGTATTGGGAAAGGTAAAGAGGAGGGCACTAATGCTGATCAAAGACATGTTGTGGCTTATGTAAGAGGAATAACCAATTTGGCTGTGACTTTTCAGCATGGAAAGCTTAAAGAGTTGCTAGAGGTGCACAGAAGTCTTGGAGAGGGTGAGCAAGGACTGATGCTTCAGGCAAAGCCCTGGGCTGGAATTATTTGAAGGCTGGAGGTGTATTGTGTAAATGTTTCTTAAATCCTTGTCCTATCCTTAAGCTATCCTTAATAGTTCCTGAAAATTCCTGTTGTGCATAGGATATTTGATTCACTTTCAGCCATAGCTTACATTGGAGGGAGAGAGCAGGCAAAGAAGGAGGTCCCTTCCTATGGAAGAAAAACTTACCACCATCTGCCTTTGCTGGGCTGTAACCCTGCCTGGAGACCTGGGGGCAACAAAGTGGATTGTGGAAACTGGGCCTGCATGCTTGTAGCTGGTGTTGATGGGTCAAATTTGAGCTGCTGACCCCTTGAAGAAGATCCTTTCTGGGCTATACCACATCTCTCTGAACGTTTGGGGAAAGGTCACATGGTAAACAAGCTGTGGGGATTTGCTTTCTTACTGTATCTTAACAACCGTGCTTTCTCTTAAATGTTGGTTGTAGCAAGTATCCCATCAATATTCTACCTGTGGCTCTCAAGTCAAAACAAAGATATCTTCCTAATGCACCACACAAGGCCTTTCTATCCCAAAAAGAAATATTCAGCAACACTGACTTCATCTTTCTTCATATTGATCCTGAAGTAAAGCACAATGTTTTCAAAACCAGACCAAGGCTTCAGTGGCTATTACTCTATACTACCT
The DNA here is from genome assembly GCA_013398175.1 of Climacteris rufus. Lineage (NCBI taxonomy): Eukaryota > Metazoa > Chordata > Aves > Passeriformes > Climacteridae > Climacteris > Climacteris rufus. Next base: position 377,537 of record VZRZ01006595.1, read on the forward strand.
TGTGCCTATTTGCTTCCTGACAATATCAAGGCTTATGTTTTGCCTGATTGATTCCAGCTGATAGTTCTTACATCCTGCAAAAGAAATTGCAGGCTTTAGAGTGTGAGGATGACCAAGTAGACCTCAGGATAAATTAGGAACTGACTATGAGATTTTTTTACTGTGGAAAGAATACTTTACAGCAGCAAACACTGAAAGATGCAGTAGAGACAATACACAGTCCGTGCACAAGCAGGACACACAGAGAGCTTTTAACCAACTGAAGAATTTGGAGCTTAAAGATTTAAATAATTGTGTTAAACTGAGAGAAAGTAGGCTACAATATCATCATTAGCAAAATGAGCCGATGGTAAATAAAATACCACTAAGTCTCTAAATGCTGATCTTTGCTGAGAAAAAAGCCATCTTGGTGCTGAAAAGTGTCTGTCTCCTTAAGGCTCTACTTTTAATCTGTTTGTAATAGTAAGGGCTTCATTTGATTTGTCTAAGTCTGAACAAAGGTATTTACTTTTAGAGAACTAGCAACCAGCCCTTAGACAAACCTATGCTTCCCAGGAAGTATGGGGAAAGGATTTCTTCTGCTGGCCCTTAATTCAGGCACATGGTGAGTCCCATTAACTCCAAGATGGCAAGATGAGTACATTTAAGCAAATATTTTATTTTCTAGCATAAAGGTAGTGCTTTGATTTGAGACAACAGAGAACAATAGACTGTGGGCCACCATCTGAACAAAACCTTCACGAAAATGAGTCAGGTAAACTTTCCTGAGTTGATTTTATATATCAGAAAAAGGAATCTAAACCCCCCTGCTTGCACTGGAGGTGTGAAACAAAATGCCATTTTTCTCAGAGAGAAAGAGAAGACAAAAAAAAATGAAACACAGAACAGAACTCTGCTTGAAAACAGAGTGAAAATAAATCAGCAGTGAATGGATTAGCTTCAGATCAGACTGCCCGGAGCAGCCTGAGCTGGAACAGCAGAGCACTCAGGGCTTGTGTTTTTTAAATTAGTTTTAATAAATAGAATCAATAGCTCAAATTATGAAGAAGAACAAAAGCACAGATCAAATCAATCAAGGCTGTAGCTTATCGTTATAAGCCAAGGGGTGTCTTCTCTTGTCTGAATGTGATAAGGTGGCACAAGAATCCACTTGCAGCTTTTCAGTATCTCTCCCAGAACAGCTGTACACAGAGCTGGATACTGAAAATACTCCTGGTTATCCAAACACAAACAGAGACTCCCTTTCATTTTCCCCAGAAGGAACAAAACACTAAAAAATAATAAATAAATAGAAAATGAATCCTTCTTCCCCTGAAGATAAATGCAGGCATTTACAGAACTAAAGATAGGCAAACAACAGGTATCCTCCATTATATATGGGATTTAATGCTCAGGTGAAGAGATTCTTGGTCAAATCACTGGAAAAACGTCTTTCCACATATTAGGTTAGGAAAGGGTCTTGGAGAACATGCAGAAATTCTCTCTAGCCCTAGTGGTCATCAAAGATTATCCACTGGAGAGAAACATGTGAGGTGTCATTAACTTCAATTGGGCTTTTGGCAACGGGAGGGGGTAAGTGCACACAGGCACCTTGTTTTCCTCTTTACACTTTTTGTTTGTTTTCTTGGGTTTCTTTTTTCAGAAGGGGACTTTGCCCTGGGGAAGCTGCAGTGTCTTACTAAAAGGGGCCTGTTCACCCCTTTTCATCACAGGGGTCTTATCCTAAACACCCTGAGCATCAGTTCTGAAGAACAGGCTACACAGGAAACTAAAGCACTTAAACACCCCCCAACTTCTTTTCTTTCTCCCTCCAATAAAAGTTTTTGTTAAATTTAAGCGATGTACAAACTACCAGTCCTGAATTTATTTCATAAAATACAGTAAAACTGAAGAGGTTTTTTTCACACCATGTGACACCGTAGAGGTGTGAGAACAAAGCAAGGTGCTGATAACCTCTGCTAACTCCCATTCATCCTCAGGTTGAAAAGCTGGCATCAGTTATGTGGGCTTTGTGCTCCTATAGAGCACATAAGAGTCTTTCTCATTGTTGTGGCTGAATTATAGATAAACAGTAAAAGAGGAATAGTAATCTTGTAATAATAGAATATATGACAGATGTACTACTGACAGTCATTCACATGCTCCAGTGATGAGCATGGTTCAAAGCCTATCTGGAATAGACTTCCATCTTGCTAATAAATATTCAGAGACTTTATAGTCTCCAAGGACATAATATTGAACATCTGACAGAAATTTCAGTGTAGATCCATAAGCATTTTTTATGACATTTCGATCGGAAGTAGATTTCTTAATGCTTTATAGCAAGCAGTGCCTTTGCCAGAAGACACAGAACTTTCCTGGGCAAAGTATTCAGTGGTTAACTTCAAGTCCAACAAAATAAACAAAATACCAATTATGATTCAAGTGTAGTGTAATTTATTTTCTATTCAGTGAGGAAGAATTGATTTTCCCAGCAGTGTCACTTACAATGTAATGATTATTGCACATAAGACAACTTAAGAAAATGATGGAAAAACAAATTAGATGGGCTGCAGATCACTGGCTTATCTTGACTGCTCACCTTGAAGAGAGTGTTAGGGAAACATAAGATACAGGACTGGATGTCAGTGTGCTTGAAACCCCTGCTCTCCTTCCACCTCCTTGATGTTTCATATTAAATTTTTTTAAAAACCCTAACATTTCCAGCAGGGATGAAACAGCACATCTTGCCAGTTTGAGGATGTCTGTGAAATTAAAAGCAATGATAACTTGCTGTGACAGAAGATAATTAGAGGGACATAAATTGTATAAGAACTTGGCTTTGTCTAATGCTCTCATTTTATTGTAAACATCCATTCATGAGTCATATGAGAAAAACGTCGCCACAACTCCTTGGCTTCTTTTAGCTGACACTTCAGTGCTGATGACCAAGTGCTAAAGCAATGCAATAAAAGACTGGGCCCAATATTATGGCACAATCTAATGGAAATCAATAGGAATTCTTCCACTGATTTTTCAACGTGTTGGATAGACCTTTTATTGCATGCATAAGCCTGAGTAATGGGAACAGAGGTTAACCAATCAGTGGTGCAATGATAATCTCTTCATGCTGAGATGGAATTGTCCCAATCAGAGTTTGTAAAAAAAAAAATGAATTGGCCTCACATTCTTCGCTGGCGACATCCACAATCAGGCAATGTACCATACATTAAGTGCTGCACTTATCTAGCTGATAGAATTTGCTGCAAGGGGTTTGGTTAACCATGTTTGGTTTAGCTTGAGGGCAAGCAAAAATGACAGTCAGCATCAAGCACTGAACCTGAAATGTTGCTGTGAAGTTTCACACTTACCCTTCCAGAATTTCCTCAGATTTATTTCAAAGATCTGCATCATTACTTTATTCTAATTGCAGCTTCCTAGCAGGATCGCCTATCTTTTTGCTCTGTTTTACATGGTAAAAAGTCTTTTAAGTTTCAAAGATGAGTTGGCCTTTCAAAAAATGAGAGAATACATGAATTTTGTAGCTGATTACTTTGTCAAGAAAATGTGCCACTAATTTATACCCCTTGACCTGTTGGGTTAGACATAGTGCTTGTTATTTCAGCACTTTTGATTATTTTGTCTCACTAGCCAACCACTTTTTTTTTTTTTAAAGTAACATCCATTCTGTTCTTGCAAATAGATTTTTCAAAGAGTAGTTATGATAGCAGTCATTCTCTCTCACTTTCTCAGATTAAGGAAAGCTTTTGGCAATGAGAAAATGAACATTTGCTCTAAGTTTTGACAGTTGTAAAGGATGTTTATTTCCCAGGGCTTTGTTTATAAGACTGCAGTGTTTAAAAGAATATTCTGTGCTGCTTTTGGATTTACCCTCCTGACCCTTCCCCAGCTCCACTGCCCTTCTCTGGACCCACTCCAGCACCTCCATGTTTTTTCTGCAGTGAGGCGCCCAGAACTGGACACAGCACTCGAGGTATGGCCTCACCAGTGCGGGGTACAGGGGTACAATCCCTGCCCTGGTCCTGCTGGCCACACTATTCTTGATACAAGCCAGGATGCCCCTGGCCTTCTTGGCAACCTGGGCACACACTGCATGTCTAGGTGGCACAGCAGGTCACTAACTAGCTCCACCTAGATTACAGGGGGTCTATTCTGCTCTCCATCCCTGTCTACCAACTCAGGGGGTGCTTGCCCTGAGGATAACTGGTCTTACTGTTGAAGTGGCAAAAAAGAAATTAAGTGCCCCAGCCTCTTCCTTGTCCTATATAGCATGCATTGAAAATATAGAAAGCCACAACCAAAATATTTTCTACCTTTGTATATGCTTTTTGATTTCCCTTCTTCCTTCACTCAAGGGTAATCTTCCAAGACACACAGATGCTTTAGCTGATTATTTTTTATCTGGCAGAAGTAGCATCTCGGTGAGTATTGCTGTTTCAGCACTGAGATAGCAAGGAATGATTGGTTTGACACCGTTTTTTTTCTGAACACTATTTTCCATCACCACTTCTTCAATAAGATCAGCAAGGTGAAAGAACATTCAGATGACCATGCAAGTCAAGCATAGCTTGGAAGCATGCTCTTAGGCAGGCTGGCAGAGCAAGCATGGGTATTAGCCTCTGTTAAGCTACTGAGATACAGGTACTGAGGCTGGAAGAAGACTTTCCAGTAAGGGGAATTCAAAGCCATGGAAACTCCTACACTGATGCTATACTTGATGTTGAAGGTGAAATTTAGACCTCCATTTAGTCTGGGTGCAGTTTTTACCTTCTTTGGACAATTTTAAGAAAAGCAGTTAGCATCATGTTGAAGCTTAAGGCTTCTGGGACTTTCGGGCTTCCAGGATTGAGAGCCAATCTGAACCACTTGAACTCAAACTAACAAAACCCTGAGTGTTGCTATGCAACATAGGCTAAAACCCAGAGCTGCTGTTCATAAAAGCAGGATACCAGCATGTGCTGTTTTACAGAATCTATAAACTCCTTTATACAATGGACATTGTAAAGATGTACTCTAGCCTGTCAAGTCAGGCTAATAAAAATAGCAGTCTGCCACCTAGCCAAATCAGAGGTTAACAAGCTTTCTGTGGAATGCAGAAAATCTTCAAGGAGACGCAAGCAGGAACTTCTGAGGCACCCCTTGTCTTGTTCCCTATTTTAGCTGATAACCTCCACTGTGTGAGTCCAGCCTGGAGGGCACTCAAGTGATGAATCCACACCTAGAACCAAGGCTGGCTCCTGGCAGCCTGACGCAGAGGGAGGAAAAAATGTGAAGTCTTTCAAAGCCTTGAACAAAGACCCACTTTCCCTGTTTTCTGGTGCCGCTGCAGCGTCTCTTCCAGACAGTGCTCACGCCTCTGAGAGACAAACAAAATGACAAAGCCCAAACTGCTTCTGGCCCACAGCCCTGAGGGTACAAAGCAGTACCAGAGCTGGGCATCAGGACATCCAAGGGCAAGCACCTGTCAATGGGAACTTCCTGGAGACTCATGGCTCCATGTCCAGCCCGTACTGTGCCCTGTAAAGCTCTGGATGGACACTGTCCAAATTCTAGGGTAAAGTGTTTCAAAACCAATGTGATTTCTGGGATGGGGTCACGTGCAGTGTGCTCAGCTACAGCTACACTGACATGGCACAGCAATAACATGTAGAGAAATCAAGGAAGTCAAAGTAATATTGTTTTGTATACGAATACTCTGTATACATATATATATATATATATTCTACTAGATGCAACATTCATGTATTTGTGAAGGTTTTTAGCTAAGGAGAGAACAATTAAACTCATAAAGGGGTGAAAACCTTCCAGTTAGTGCTCCATAGGCAGCCCTACTGACCATAACAGAGCCTACAGTTAGCCATAATTGAAATACTCACAAAAATCTCCACCTCAGCTGTCTTTAAATTACTGACTGTAACACAACTGTGAAATGCTGCCCTTCTAATACAGTGCCAGAAACAGATACAAGAAAAGTACAGGAATGAAGAAAGTGGAAAAGGTGATGATGAAGACGTACCATGTCAATAAAAATGCATTTGAGGGAAAACCCCCTCAAATTATAGGCTTCATTTGAACATTCAAAAATAGTAGAGTTATGTGTTTCTCTGCTGAGAAATAGTTATTAGAAAGAAATATGAATGTGCATATTTTTGTTTTTTGTTTGTTTGCTATTCAGATAAAGGAAATGTTGCCATAGGAGTACAGCCTAGTGAAAAAGGTCCTGGAGGGGCTAAGCCACTGGTTGAAACCCTGTACTCTCGGGAAATTGCTTGTCTCTTGCAACCTATAACTTTGCTGTTACTGTAATGGGTAAAATTACATTTGCATACTTACCAGGAATGTTGTGAAATCTGTTAAAATTTATAGAAAACTTTGTGAGCCCTAAGAAAGCCTTATCAATTCTGTGTTCCTTAAAACAATTAAAATCTCCCCCCAAAATATTTAAAATAAATGAAAATTTTTTTTTTCTTATTTCATTTGTGCCATCAACACCCATTTTATTTTTTCTTACAGTGGCTTCCTGTCTACTGCAATAGCACAAAATCCTGAATCTGCAAATACCTGCAGACAGGTACTTTTGCACCTGTGATCCATCCCACCGGGAAGCAACGGAGCTGCTCAGGCGAGCAATTAGGATGTGTACGGACGCCTGCAGAATCAAACCCTGGATTTTCTTGCAGGGTATTCCCTCACAGGGGCCACTAATGCTGATTTCAAAGGACTGGAGAATGAGGTCTGGGCTTCACCTGCCATGGCAACAATATACTGCAGATAGGAAATTACAGCTCCTGGGATTCGGATACAGTGAGTATTTCCCCAAACCAGTAATTCCACCTAGAGTGAGTTGTTCTGCCAAGGCATTTCTCAGTTTGCTGTCATTTTCTGACACAGCCTGTACTTCTTTTATGACTCTTCACTTGCCAAAAATGAAAAGCAGAAATTTCCATAGCATCTCTGTTGGCCAAAGCAAACTTTGGGGATAAGAGAAGTTTTTTAACATCAACCCACTGTCCTTCCATTGCAAGAGGGGCTTAAAGACCCTTTTTTTGTACCTTGCTTGTTCAGAAATGTGTGTGTGTGTCTATAAATATTCTTGCTGGGAAACTGGACTCCAAGGAAAGACCCTTCAGAATTGATTGCTTCCCAATAGTTATCAAGAAGGAAAAAGTGGATTTGGCTGACATGTCCTCTTTTTTTCAAAGTTGTGGGGAGACTGGAGAAAGCTTCCACTGCTGGAGACAGATGTGCTTTCTCACCTCAGTGTGTGTCTGTGGCTCTCACAGGCATGAGTGCTTCCCACTGAATTTACAAAAGGCCTGGCTCTCAAAAATGCCTGTTGGGCTACTAAAGGCAATAGCCTAATGTATTTATATCATGTGGTAGTGCAAGTGAAAAAAGAAATCAAAGCTTATCCTGAAGCTAAGCACTGAAATCCAAACCTCTCAAAGCCAAGGGTGAGAAGGAGTGTTACACCAGGGGCCATTTCTAAGCACAAGACATAGCACAGAATATAAAACCATTAAAAGGCTTTCAAAGGTAAAGAAAACCATTATAATTCTTAGCCTGTGTATGAGACAATAATTTTCAGTGAAGAAAACCAACCTCAGATAACTACATATCACTTCTTCCCATCCCATGCTCCTGGTTTTGGGAAAAAGGGACAGGTAGACAGTCACTTCTTCTATTATTGCTCCGTCCCACCTGAGCCTGGACCACTTTGGCAGTTGCAGCTGTATGTCCATGCTACTGTTTTCCAATCTCATTGTGGCCCTGAGCTGAACTGGTGAAGGAAGAAGTAAAACACAGGCACCCTGTCTGTGGGCAGAGGTGTGAGCACACCTGCCATTCTCTTCACTTCTTGGGGCAAGGTCTGGTTTTGGGGTAAGGATGAGGGAAGGCATCTTTATGAATATCCCACTGCACCCCAAAGTTTTATGTTTGAAACATAAACACAGGAGATCCGAACTCTCCTGAGAAAATAAACACTGCTTTCTTTTCCAGTCTTCACACAGTCCATCCAGTTCTTCATTGCATGCTACTATTTAAAATTAAAAAAAAAAAATAATCTGCTAACCTTCATTTGAAAGTAATCCCTCCTTGCTCCACACTCAAACAAAAGATGAATCAAACACTGAAAACTTGGAAGTTTTCCCCACTGCATGTTATTGCACAGAGTATTTTTGGAAAACCACTGAATATTTAGGTTTCCAACTAATAAATATTTACAATTAATTCCAATTAATTGTCTGTATTTGGACAAGGATTCTTATCAGAAAGTACATCCTCATGTATGTGGATATGGGGAAACTTTATGTCAATAGGATGATTATCAGAATCATGCTCCATAGGCACTTACAAAACAGAATTTCCAGGCAAATATGTTAAAATCCTGACTAGTAATCACATTCTCGAGTAGATAAGAGAGTGGGCAGAGCTGAAGGCTTCAGCCTGCAGCTCACCTAGGGGGTATATGTTTAGAATTGAGGCTGTGCTGTCTATAGCAAGCTCTGAGCACGTTACATTTAAGGATACAGCATTATTTAGCTAGTCCAGGCAAAGATGGAGACTCAGCAAGCTCAATATACATATGAAAAACAGGGACTCATCCAGCTGAGCTGGGTTGGAGGCTGTTTTCGTTTCACTCAGACACATATCTCCCTCTGCATATAATAACAGTCTGTGACTTCTGCTCCAGCTAACCAGGAGCAAATCCTTCTAGGTGACTTGATAAGGTAATGGGAGATAAGAAGCATCCATACCTTTCAGGCTGAACTCCTGAAAGACCTAAGGATAGCTGGAGGAAAACCCTGAACAACAGTAAACAAATCACAAGGTTTTGTCACCCTAGACCCACAAAATCAAAGAAACTGCACGTGAGTAAAAGGCAGAAATTAGGCTCCTTATTATAGTGTGTGCAAGACAATTAGAAGAAATAATTTTCCATACTCTTACATGAAATCCATGCTTGACTCTGACCTATAATTTGAAATAAGCTTCATTTTAATGACTTAGATTTCACTGCTAATAAGAGCAGCCCAATCAAACTACAGGCAAAGTGTGTGAAATAATTTACAGGTTTTGTCTGAAAAGGTCAAGGTCTTAAACAAAGAAAAGTGACTTTTCCTACCAGAGTGCTTGCCCCTCACTGTGTAAAACTAATAGACTGCTATGAAAAAGAATACCTGTCTTTTGTGCTCAAACCATCTTGTTTACTGAACACACACACACACAAACACACACACACACACATTCATTCCCTATCAGCTGCTGCCAAAATGACCAACACATGGCCGAGAGAGGTCCCCACTGCCAGACAGTGAAAATGAACTGAGTTCTTTCCACTGAAGTTAATGAAGCTATGACAATTTAAATTAACTGTGAACCTACCCCAATTATCTTTTAACTTGCCTGCACAAGGACTCCGCAAAGTTAAGCAGAACTAACTAAAGTGCCATCACGAGAGGAGAGAGTGAGGCATGCTGAACCCTATGTGGATTTCTTTGTCTCCTCAACTGGGTGTCTAACAGGTTTGTTTATTTTTCTTTTGCAGATAATTCTGCCTGGCTTTGCAGGACCCCCTCCTGCACACAAACTGCTGTCAGTTAGAGCAGCCATGCCCTTTGGGATGTATATTCTTATTTAGCATCTCTCCTCTGGGCAACTCTTTTCCTGTTTTTGCAGCATTCCTCATCCACTCCCTTCTTTCACCCTTGTTAAACTCTCACATAAGCAGTGTTTTCAGTGACATGTCAGCCTGATGAGAGCCCCTCAGCATCTGCAAAGGAAACCCTGGAGGTGCACAGCAGACTTTCTCCTGCTGGCTTACCAGGTGACACGTTTTATGGGTGATGCTCCTCCAGAGGAATGTGATTTGCAGCTTTTTAAGACAACTCCCATTGGAGATCTCTTCTCCAGAAATCATCTCAGAAATGTATCTGGGATTACCAAGTATTTGAGAAGCTTTCTTTAAATTTTATTTTTTACTTAAGTGGCATGAGCTGGGATATTGAGAGAGATAATAAGCTTTATTCTTCAAGACTGCAATGCTGATACGAATCTGCTAAGGGCCTGATCAAAAAAATGACTAACTCAAATTCTCCAGGTACCATTTATAAACCTGAGTGAGGAGCTGAAAGCAGAATTGCATGCACAAATACAGGTATAAGAGATGAGTTGTCCTGCCTTGGTGGCTCTTACAATACAGCAGTTTGTACCCTGCTGGGTCAGAGTGTGTGGTACACCCCTCTTGCCTTTCTGCACCCCTCTCTGTATAAATATCCTGAGCCCCCTCTGTAAGGGATGGGAAGACAACTCAGTGAAGCTGAGACAGAAACACATAAGCACTTTAATGTCATTCAGACTCGTGAAAGAATTTCCCTAGAGCTCTGACTATGCTCTGCTTTCCCATCTAGCAATAGTCATCTTTGAGTGATACTCAGTAGGAGTCCCTGTGCCAAAGTGTCCTTACATGGGATGAGAGATGGAGTTAATACATTTTAATGTTAGACAAGAGAAGGCAACAAAGTCTGAAATACAGTGTTTTAGTTCTGTGGAGTGAAAACTGATGAGTTGTGAGGAACTGTCGTAAGGGGAGTAAATGAAGCTAGGAAATCATCTGTACTGTTGAAGTGTTTAGCCTGACATACCATTCAGAGCAAGGGAAATTAACTGTTGCGTGGCACCAGTGAATTCAGGAGTGCTCAGATCTGCTTTGTGATTTACGTACTTGTTGGAGACACAAAAGATAGACCTCCATACTACTTGTAGTGTCCCCTAGGCTTACCAACTTCTACATTTTTACCACATTTTAGTTTAAAACTACTAATTTCAAATCTTACTAGGGCTTTTTGTTCCTGCTGTGCCTCAACACTAAACTTTGGTATTTATCAGCTCACATCTCATGAATGACATTATGGTCAAACTCTCCTAGGTTTTAACTATATTCATGACTTGAATGGGGAGATACCCAAGATGAAGACACTACATTTGAGACAAAAAAATGTAACACCTACAAATGACTAGTTTAATCTTCCAAACACTTTAGAAAAACATTTATTATTATCTCTTTCAGCAGGCACATTTTGATTCTTTGTAGAAACCGAACCAGAACATATCTAAAATGTCTAACAGGGTGGCTTTATTTCAGGACATGGAGCTCATCAGCCCAGGAACTCATTTTGCCTGGTGTTGGACATGTGGGGATGTGACACAGGCTGTTTTGTGTTTGTGTGTGTGTGTGTGTGTGTGTGTGTGTGAGACAGAGACTGCTGGAAAAAAAAATGAATTTATACATTGGGAGAATGTCTCTGTAGCTGACCCCAATGAAGGGCATTATCTTGGTACCCTCCCAATGCTGCATGCAAACAAGTTCAAGCTTTGGCTTTCACTGTTTCCCTGTAAAAAGGCTCAGTGATGTAACAAGTCCTTAAATTTCAAGCAAATGCACTTTCATTTCAAAGATACATTATATATCCATAAAGACAGCTATACATCTTCAGTCTTGGACATAGATCTCTCATGCATGCATCAAGCTGGAGACCCTATTAGTGAAGTGAAAGCCATGTGCATGTATTTATTTATAGCATCAGAATAAGGCAGCAGAGTGGTACAGCACAAAGCGGCTCCCATTGTGTGCAGCATAACTCCTTGTGTTCAAAAGCTCCTGAAGCTTTAGAAACTGAAGGTTTCTATAGAGATATATATTTGGTCATTTGTATCAGCTGAGGATCTGCCCTGCAGAGTTTATTATTCTTTTGTGTAATTTTCTTACCTTTCTTTCCCCCCGCCCTTATGATCTGCGTATTTCTTTTTATCCTCCCAATTAAAATGTCAAATATAGAATCCAGTCTAAGCATTGGACCACTGCACTGATATACAGACAGCAATCTTAGAGCAACTCTATAGATTTCTACTTCAAAGTAGGAACTGATCATAGATTCAGGAAGAGAAGAATGTAACCCTAACAGATGCAAAGCTAGATTGAATTAGAAACTAAAAATAATTTAAAAAGCTTCAGCCAGCATGTAATATGTTCTCAATATGCTCTGCTGTGAAAATATTCTCATCCCATTCTGAAAATACATGGTTTTATTGATTAACTATATGATTAACCACCACAACACAGGGAGTTCAAAGTTTCATGGGTCTTTATTGCCTTAGTTTACTTTATCCTCTCCACACCTTGCCTTTCTTAGGTTAAAGTCAGTCTGCCAGTATCAACACCCGACCAAGAACTGTAACTGTTTGCAGGTTTCAGTGTTATTTCAACTTTAAGTGTGAAAGAATTGAAAAAAAATCCTAATTGCAGCTGTCACTAACTGTTGCAGCTCCCATTCACATCATTTGCAGCTACTGTCACTGGGAAGCACATCTGACTCACTCAGTACATAACACAGGACTTGCTATTTCTAGGCGGCTGAAGTTTTAGTGCTCAGACATCTACTCAGCCTTGACTTGATAGTCTAAAGTAAATATCCTTGAGCAATTGTACAAAAACACCTATGCAGTGAGCAAGTGAAAAACCCTGCTGTTTATAGCTTGCAGATGCTTGGGAGAAAACACTCTATATAATATACCTCTAAACTGCTCTGACAATGGCTAAAGTGCCTCATAGAATCAGGGACTCATGGAATCATTATGGCTGGAAAAGAACTCTCAGATAATGGAGTCCAACCGTTAAGCCAGCACCACCATGTTCGCCACTAAACCATGTCCCCAACTGCCACATCCACGCTCTTTTTGAACTTACAGCAATGGTGATTCCACCACTTCCCTGGGAAGCCTATTCCAATGCCTGTTGATCCTTTCAGGGAAGAAATTTTCCAATATTCAATCTAAACTGCCTCTGGCACAACTTGAGGCCATTTCCTGTTATCCTGTTACTTGGGGCTATTCAAATGTTTCTGATTAAAGTTAAATCTTAGGAAGGATCTCTTCTGAGAATGTTATTTTTGTTTGCATTACTATCTCAAAGCGAGATCTCTGATGAATAAATGAAATTCTACTGAATACTAATGATGGATTACAAAACTTGACAGTGGATTTTAAAACTGGAATATATCTTCAAGGAACAAACTGCCTCCAGTTGCTACTGAGTCACTCACTCCCCTGTTACCTCGAGACCATTAGAGGTTAATACTTTGACACAGGTGAACTTAACATTTCCCATCTGAACTTTTGTCCTCTGGTTTCTAATGGTCTGACCCCAAAGTTATAAGTCAGAGCCATCTCCTAGGCATTTTTGTATCTATAAAATAATGCCAAAAATTCTATCCAGGCAAAGATTATAAAGCAAAGCAGCTAATAACCACAGATGCCCCTGCAAACACTCAGAACATGTGCTTGCAAATCTGCAAAAAGCAATGTACGCACCAAGCTGGCACTATCCCCTCATGAGATTTTGGCCTGTAAGTGAAAAAGTAGATGTGGCAGAAAGAAGAGTAATGAAAACCCGTGGACTGTGATACCCCCTCTGTTTCCTTGGTAAGTACAAAGTGAAATCACTCACCATAAGAGGCTACCAGCCTCCCCTTTGCAACACCCTTGCTAAAGCAGATGCTAACGCCACCAGGATCAAAACCCTGTCTCAAACCTCTGCACAGCTGATGTTTGCTGTGGAGCCTTAAACTCTCCCTGCCAGGAAACCAATCACAAAGAATCTCATCACAGCAGCACATGCCAGTGACCAACCCTCAAACACTAAAAAGTAATAAAACAATCAGAAAAATCAGCGATGGTAAAGAGATAATGGCTATTGAGGGCCACATTTTTACCTTTGTCCTGAGTTTTCCTACCAAGTGACAGAGCTGGCTACTACATATCAGAGTCCCAGCTTCAGACACGGCTGTGGTGAAATAGAAACACACAGCAACAGAAGTGCTTGAGGCTTATCAGGCTCCTGTTCTCACTCCAAAGCACTCACCAACATGTTACTCAACATTTTAAAGGCATTAGGGAAGGACGGCAGGATAACTTAGGAAGCTATCAAGACCACGTAACGGAAGGTGAAGAGCTCTAAGTGTACTGAAGAAACCCCTCTCCTTTATATCAAATAAAAACAGACTGAATCCAGCACTCCCAGAATGAGCTCTTCAGTGAAAAAGGTAACTTGCAGGAGCTGTACTTAGCAAGAAGTCTCTGCCTGTGTCCTGTACAGGGCTCCTAGACACTGTGGCCTTCTATGCTCAGGTTGCTGCACTGATTTTAAAACCTTTTTCACTCATTGAGACTTTCTGAGGAAACATAAAGTAAGATTTGCTGTTAACAAGAGCGCACCTGCAGTGTCATCTGGAGCAGTAAAACTTATTTTAGTCACCTGAATCATCCCACTGGGCACTCAGTGGAGAGATGCAGAGCAAAGCACTTTTCTAGAAATGCCCTTTGATCCTGAAGGATAAATCTAAGGTTTATCTGTCACTTGATAGCTCTTCAGCTAATGTATCTGGCTGTAGTAAAACTAAGGTTTGGTATATTCAAAGCAACTCTAGGCAGTTTTCAAATTTTTCAGCCATTCTGAAATCAGTCCCAAGGCTATACTGAATGAATGGGACCAGAATTTATTTCCTGAGAAACCAAAAACTGGTTTATTTTGTAAAAAAGTGAGAAGAGAGCCAAGTGGAGAGATTCTAACTCCAGTATTTGCACAGCACTGACAGAAGAAAGGATTTGTTTGCTATTTTCAGTCACACTGATGTTGTATTCTGCCTGTTTCAGAGAATCCGTACTCGTGCTAAGGACCCACAAATTTGCATCCTCAACAAACTCTTGAGAAGTTAACGAGGAGAGAACAAATCCCGTTTTACTATCAGGTGTTTTTCAGCGATACTCTACTTCTTTGCAGAAATAATTAAAAAATGCTTTTGCTTAATCCCTAGAAGGCAGACCTTAACTATGTAATCTAAAGAAACAATCAAAGAAAAATTAAACAAAATTAGCTGTATACGCCTGGAGCACAGTTCACTCAGGATTTAGATGACCTAAATCACAGATGGATTGCTTTTTCCTCTAGTTGTGAGAATGATTTAAACTTTTACTGACCTTTTGTGGTTAATTCAGACATTTCTCTCAAGTTTTCACCACAGTCTGCTTAGTCAGTGAGCATAAACTCCCCCTTCTGAACAAAACAAAACCTCTAACCCTAGGAAAACTGTGGCATAACAAATACGGATATTTTGCATTGTGTAAAATTAGGATGGTGGTATATTTTTCCAACTAGGGGCATATCGCTCTTTGTATCCTCCCTTCAAACTTGTTACTCCACTTATTAATCAAAGGGTTTATCCAGAATTGCTCCTTTGGGTTTTGGTTTTGCTTTAGGCCCTAACAATGTCAGTTGTCTGTGGGGGTGTAGGCAAAGAATGATATAATTGGCTTTAAAAAAACTTAAAATGAAAACAATCACTTGCACAGTTACATATCTGCCATTGCGCAAGCTCCTTTGCTCGCCTGTGCTACTGACACAGAAAACAGCTGCCACACTATTGCTCATGTTACTTTATGAAAAATAATGAGAAGCTTTAAGATAGACAAAACCTGTCCTCTAGTAACTCAGTACGGGATCTTCACATTGTTCACTCTCGCCAGCTGTAGTTGTGCTGCCCCTCTGGTGGAGGAGGATCACACTTTGAATGTTTATCAGAGTCCTCTCTGCAATGCCTTTGTGATTTCAAAGAGAAAACACTAAGTTGCTTCTTGGCAAACAAGCACAAACCTTTGCAAAGCTCCTGCAGTACAAAAAAACTCTCATCATCAAGTTGTTTGGGGCAGACAAGTTGTGCTACGCGTCCCGACAACGCTAAAGCAAGCTGTAAAGAAAGCTTAGACTTTATGCTTCAAATTACTGTCACAGCACCAAGGATGCTTGTTTCAAATCTAGTCTGCACTCTGCATTGTAACATGCAATATCATTTCTTAACAGAGATCTGAAAGTGAGCACGATCAGAGGAATGGACAGGAGCTTTACGAGGTAATTAAGTGGGTGCCGGAGGAAGGGCTGTGCTCTGCAAACAGCGGGCATGAAGTCTCCCAAGTGACTCCCTACAAACCTGACCTCCAGCTTGCCAAGCAGCAGTTTGTTTGGAGAGCCAGCAACAAGGCTGCTTCTCCCAACTGCTCCCTTTCCCTACTTACAGTTCTGTGGTGTTGGCGGGGATGTCCCGGGGAACCTGGACCACCTGGCTCTCCTGGCAGATGAAGACCCTGCCCAGGCAGCGGCAGGCGTGGTGCTGGCATCCCAAGCAGCCTGCCAGGAGCAGCAGCAAGCAGGCAAGGGCTGCAGACATCTCTGCCTTCACATCTGTGCCCCTCTCCTTCATCTCCAAGGGAGGAATGCAGACACCTCCCAGGACAACTCCCTGCGTAGAAGATCCGCCCCAAAAGCTGGGACAAACCACGTGGCTCTCAGAGGATGATTTCTTAGCACATTTCATTTCATGACCCCAGATGCTTTATGGCCTTGAAGCAGGGATAGAGATGAACAATGCTGATTTTTCATGAGGCAAGTATTTTGTATTTCAACTGGTCATGGGGCCCAGCTGTACTTACCAGGGCTCTTTTAATGCACTGGAGAAGGTTCTTCTTCTCAGCTACACTATTTTGCATGTCTTGTTTGGTAAGAACAAGGGACAACAAAGCGTTTTTACTTTCTACAGCCCAGACACTTTTGTCCCTGAAGGAGAAGCACTCTGTTTATGGCAGTATTTATGCTTCCCTTCATGGATCCAAGAGCCCCTGCTTTTGCATTGCTCCCAGGCAAAAGAAAGCTGCTATTTTTCCATGTGGCATATAATCTACTTGATAGGTGAAAAGCTCTGCAGTCCTAAAGCCAGAGTTAAATAACATGCCTTTTTTTTTTTTTTCCAACTGTGATTATTTTTCATGCACTTGCTGACTCATCTCTTTTTTTATTTATTGGAACCCAAACAGAAGAAAATGCCACAATCCCAATCGTCCCTGTGGACTGGTAAATTTGTCATCTGGAAAAGAAATCCCAGAAATATGCCAAGTGACTATTTGTGACACAACAGGAGGAAAGCAGGTTCAAGAATATCATCAGAAGGCTTGGATGTTGAATCTCATCTTTGAGTCCTTATTTGTTTTGTTTACTTTTTTGACTGAGCTAAAATATCTTGCTATGAATGTTATTCCTTGAGGAAGGGTCCTTGTGAATGCTTTGCTGTGACTGAGTCAAAGTGCACCAGGCCATTGTCTGGAACCAGGTTTTCTCTACAAGACACCTGAAATGATCATTTTGAGATAAAGGTTTGGGATTTTTTTGTTTATTTTTTTAATTTTCAGGGTTTTGTTTGCTTGGTTTTCTTTTAAACTCTAAATAGCTGTTTCAGACACCCAGAGCTTATAAATCATGTGCTTTTTAAGCAAGTGAGGGAGCCATGGACGATTCTGCTGAACTTGAGTCATATTTAATCCTTCCCATTGCTTTGAAGGATTTCTTAATCTTGTTAAAAGTTGCTGTTAGCTTGGTTTTCAGATTTTATTTTATTGTTGGTTTTTCTTCTTTCATAATCAAAAAGCATAAGCAAGTGTAATGAGACAAAAGACAGCATCTTTTCCCTGAAGCATGCTGACCCAAAGATTCCATCATTCTCACCTTTAAAACAAGCCTCATAAAACAGATATTTCTTAAGGGAACTAATTAAGATTTTTTAAATCATTACAGCAATTCTTAAAAGTATCTTTAGAGTTACCCCAATTGTACCAAATATTTGTTACTTTTCCCCCAGTCATTTAAGCCTACTCAAGATGAGGAGTGATATTCATATTAAAAAAAAAAAATCTTTTTCTGGCAATGGTAGGCTTGAAATGAATTGTAAGAATACTCTTTTAGTTGTATGTGTAAAACAGAGTCCATTTTTCTAAGTTTCATGAGAATGACAGCGACTGCCAGAAAAAAAGAATTTTTAAAACCTTAGTGACTTTTTGCTCATCTCTCTCTCTTCCCGTTCCTTTGAAAGATCTTAGATCTGCAAGGTCTTCTGAAATGAGTAAAACCTTCAGTCACCTTCATACTCAATGGGATGAAAAACTGCAGAATTGCACCCTATGATCAAAAAAATCCTGTTTAGTAATATTTTGCTGTAGCCCACTGAAAGTTGGAATAATGATACACTTCAGGATTTAAACAAATGCCAGGAAGACAAATCATTTGAGGCTTTTGGGGTTTTCTATTTTCAATAGAAATTCTCTAGCTTCTGCAGCTGTAGACTAAAAGCAGGATGAAAAAACCCCCTAAAATAAGAAGGGTGAAGTTTGAGGAATATAAAGGGCACAAGAATATTTGGATACAGAAGAATTGAAGCCATAGCTTTTCATCTTGGAATACATCAGTATAAATGGTCATGTTATACTGATGAAATGGATAGTAATATTTATGACATAGTTTAAAAAGTGGTAACATTCTCTGAATGTCAAAACAATTTTCACTGATATGAAGACATTGCGATTTGATTAACTTTGGGCTTCATATATGAAACCACAATTTTTTTTTCAGATTATAGTAATAATTCTTCTACATGCTGAAGTCAGGAGATCAAAAAATATCACTAGGGTTACAAGACATTTTTCCAATTACTAGTGACTCCCAAAATTATAATAAGTATATTTTATTTTTACACAACTAGTAAAAGAGAGATGTTTTAAAACATCAGGTCAGGCTCAGTAGCAAATCATGACTGTAATGAAGAAAAATTGGAGGGAAGTTGTCTCCTTCCCATTTTTGTTTGCTGAGGGCATTTTATCAGTACAGTACACATTGCTCCATTTTCATTTACAACAGTTAAGAATGAGGTGACAATTATTAAGTAGCACAAACCCCCTATCCAGACTGCAAGTTTCTCCTGTAATACCATGGAGACAAGACTTTGAGGGAAATATGCAATTATCATTACTTTCAATCAAATCAACCTAGTATGCTAAACAGAACTGACATTTCATTCACACTGGAACAAGCACTAATTCAGGACCACACTAAAACTATCTGAGGATAAACGAAGATTCAGAAGGACCTCTGAATTGTTTTAAACATACAATCTGAGGTCTTAAAGAACAGATTCTGGTGTCAGTGTTTTGAACTGGTAAACTCTCTCCAGTTTCTGTACATGACTGTCAAATGGCACTCAGCCACATCACCACAATCTCCTGCATCCATTAGTCAGCTGATGTTTCTCTCACTACCAGTTCAGGAGCAGTTGTCTTCTCCTGGGAAGAAAATC
>VZRZ01006595.1:396829-463167 GCA_013398175.1 Climacteris rufus
AAGCATGTTCTGGTCTCTTTCTGTGGAGTTTACACTCCCAATTCCTCCCTGAGTGCCAAATTGGAGCTCCAGCCATGCCTGAAAACCCAAAGGACCTGCTGCAGGAGCCCACCTTCAGAGCATCTATGTGCTAGGAGCAAGGATGCACTGTCATTGAGATTCATGCTGTTGAATGTGTAAATGCAGAGATGATAGTGCTTTCAGATATTTATAAGAGCTTTATCTTTGCATCCATTTGCAGAAGAACTATGCTCCAGCTGGCAAATTGGTCTTGAGAGTGTAAACAGTTTTCCTGAGTAAGAAAACAGAAATTTCCCCAAATTGAAGCACAGTAGCAACAGACATGCAATTAAGTGAATTATGACAGATATTCGATGATGATATTACAGATTATGAAATTAGATGTCATCTGGGACAAGCAGTTAATTCAAGGTTGTATGGTCACCAAAGGATCTTTTTTAAGATAGCAGTAAAGTATTCTGGTTGATAGGACTGGCCTCTAAAGTCAGCACTGGCCTCTAAAATTAGCTCTAGTTGAATTTTGCAAGCACTGAGCCAGAAGAACCAAGGGAATCTGCAGACTCCATCCTCTGACCAAGCAGCAGTGCCTGACCTGGGCCAGGCTGTCACCTGGATTGATGAGGTTACATCAGGAAGTAAAATGAGCCACCCCAACTCTCACTGTCTCTTGCCCCCAATAAACTTGCTCCAAAGATAGCTCTGAGTCCTTCCACCATGGTGCAGATGTGGTCAGCTCAACATCTAAATCCAGCTGTGGAAGGCGTGGGAACAGCTCTTTTTCTTAAGGCAGGGAGGTCACCAGGTGCTGGAGTGCAGGCAGGTGAGTTCACAGCAGCATCTGCTTGTGTTTCTCTCCTTTGAAACACAAGATGACAGCTAATTAAGTAAATACTGTTTCTACCAATGTTTCCCAGCCTCAGAGTAGTGTTTAATTACTGAATGCCCCTTTAAGAGATGCTTTGCTTAACAATGAGCATTCTCTAAAAATGTGTAGGCAAATCAATCACCTGTATGAACAGATGGCATAAAAAACACATCCAAAAGAAGTTTATCCTTCAGAGTGGAGATTTCCTTCTCTTTTTATGATTTCTAGCACATAGTTTCTCCCTATGGTTTTACAAGCAGCAATAGCATCTATTGTCCTGACTAGCATGCCATGAGCAGAAAAAGGTGTTTTCTATCCAGAGAAGCTGGGAATGCAAGATGAAGCAGCTCCTAAGAGGAAATTAGAGGAAATTACTGAGAGGGACTTTGACACATCACTGATTTACCTTTTGTGAATGACTGACATGGGTTTTAAAACAGCAGATCACTGTGGCAAACAGACCACTGACCTGATAAAAATATAATGTTTCAGGCTGTTTCCAGAAATAGCCTTTCTGAACAGAATATTTCTAGCTTCACCTTTTTCCACGAATGGGGATTATTTTTAAATACATTTGAATGGACAGACTTTATCTGTGCCCTCGGTGTCGAGAACATAAACGATAAAGTAGTGTAATAAAAGCAGTAGCTTATTGCTCTCTCAGTTCCTTTAGCCATCTGCTCACATGGAGCCTTAACTCCAAACAGGAGTGAAGCTGAGACAGTAAATCAGCCACCAGAGGGAGTGCATTGACTCGGGAATAGAACACACACGTGTAAGGAAAGGATTAGACTCTGCACGGAATGATGCTCATGAAGGCTGCCTGCCTCTCTGACTCTTGACTTCAAACCTTGGCTGTGATGAGTTGCTGCCTTGTTAAATTTCACCCCTGCAGAAACCAGAGCTGCACATCACACGGAGCTGTGTCCAACGCGGCAATAACCAACTGCACTACCGCTCTTGCTTCCCCCCTCCCTAAAACTGAATTAGGATCTTGTGTAAAGGGTTCTTCCTACCCTTTTAGCACAGGAAGGACACTGCCCAGCATGGAAGGGTCTCGGACAAAAGATGTTTCTTCTGGCACTTCTCAGCAGTGACTGTGTACCTGTGCTACCAACTGGGGGAACAGGGGAATTTGGACTTTCTTTATTTCGCTCTGCCCCAATAATTTAATGGCTTTGATAGCTGACAAGCTCCCACTCAGCCCTTTATCAGTATTTTTCTCAGGCAATCTGAGGATATAAGCACCTCATGTATTTTCAGACCACAGGAGCATATGCAAGAGACAAGAGTGAAGTCAGAGAATAATCTTTGTCACTCCATCTAGTACTGCTCCTCGGGTTCAGGTCTGTTCATCCCCAGTCGATAATAAAAGACGCAGCCCATCTGCTGGGTTTCTATCACATGTCTGCAGAAGCACAGTTATAGAAGTACTTTTTCTTTGCACTGTCCATGAGTGGGTTTGACTAGACCAAAATAATGCACCAGAGACACCAAAGAATCACACTTTGTATCACATATTCTCCTCTGACGCCTTTCCCAGCCACCAAAGGGTACCTGAAGGTCAGAGATGTGAGGCAAAAGAAACCTTGCCTGCCTGTAATGTCAAGGAGCCCTGCCCACAGACATCAATAACCATACACTGCTCACGTCAGCACCAGCGGAAACACATGGAATTCATCAGGGACAAATGCAAAGCCCCAAACCTGTGGAGGACAAACTCCCTGCAGCAAGGCAGGCTGGGCATTGCCTGTTCAGGGAATGCTGGTAAATTGAGAGAAGTGATTATTCCCCTTTACTCGGGGCTTTTGGAGCACACTGACAGCACTGCATCCATTCCGGGATGCCCAACAGAAAAAAGACATCATTTAACTGAGGGAGTGCAGGGAAGGCCACCAAGATGGGCCACCAGGAGTGTGCAGGGAAGGCCACTGGGGATGGTGATGAAGAAGTGGACCCAAGCTCATTGCAGAGGTGAAGGGTGAGAGAACAAGAATTAATAGATATGAGTTAAGTGACATTCAGAGTGGCTACAAGGAGATAATTTTTCACCTTGAGGACAGTCAAGCAGTGGCACGGAGACTTAAAAGACTTGAGCGAATAAGTCCCTGAGTAATGCAGTTTAACCCCACAATGACCAACACATGGGACCTCCCCAGGTCCCTTTTTCACCTGAATTCCTTTGTGATTCTACTTATGGCTGAGGCAAAAAATCTGCTTAGGATGTTTAAATAGAGACTGGCTATTCATGCTTTTCCTCAAACCTACACGGCCACTTGTTTTTGAGCATGGTTACAATATACTGCTCAGATATTAGGCTTTAGTCCATAAATAAAGGAGAAATGTTTGTCAGCATGAAAAAAGTAGGCTGGCAATGCTTTCTGTCCACCACTTCAAAGTTCATGAACCTGCCATTCAGGAATGGTTTAGCAACAAACCTGAAGTTCTTACTTATTAAAATTCAAGAGGCTATTAATTCTTTCAAGTACAATTTATTATGACACAAAATGAATTAAAGAAACTTTAATGATACCTCCACAACATGCCATAATTATCATCTCGTATTAAAGAAAGAGAGCTGCCCGGCAGAGCATACATGAGAATTTTCAAAGATCGAAGTGCAGAGATATCTGTAAAGAGAAAATTTATTTAATTCCTCTAATACTTAAAATTGGCCCATAAACATTGCTAACAACTTGTTGTTTAGCCAGACCAGCCAAGTTTCCTGAAATTCACTCAGGTTGGGTGAGCATTTGCACCACTGAAATACACTAAAGAGGTCTGAAATGGAAATATCTTTATAATATACCTATCTTCTCCTTTCTTGACCTCATACAGCCTAAGAGAAACCATCTCTGCATGAGAAAAGGAAGAACTCAGCCGTGATTGATACATGAAAGACACTAAATACCCTTCCGGGAAATTAATTTCATTCTGACACTTAATAAAAAAAAAAAAAAAAAGGAGGCAAGAATGACAAATTAACATTTGTTAAGGCCTCTAAAGAAGATGCAGATGACTAAGTAATCCCTGTAGCAGATTGAAGAAAAAGAAGAAAAGAAAAAAAGAAGCATTGTGCAATTAGAGTAGGTTATTAATATTGATAGAAGAAGGCTAAAAAAGTGGCTCAATTACTTTGCAGGAGTTACAGTGTTTTGTATAGTTTTACCTTCATGACAGGTAGGCTAAATAAGCTGCCTGAGGTGACAGTTAGGAGCCGAAGAGTCACTGAGTCTTTTTTTAGCACTATACATTGGGAATGAATATTGCACATTTGTTTTAAAGCATCCCTGAAAGGCATCTGAGGTTTTTTCTAGGTTTGGTGAAGCTTTTACAGCAAAGCAAAAAAATTATTTTACTTCATTCAGTGACTGATGTGGAACTACATTAAATCCTAAACGTTGTTCCGACCTTCGGCAGCCATTTTCCTCTTCCACTTGTCCCTGAGCTTCCTGCTGGGACTCCTCAGCTGCTGCTGAACAGGACTATTTTCCACAAAAAGATCCACCGAAGTTAATAGGATTATTTATGGAACAAGGTTCTGCCAAACGTGGCTAAAAAATTCAGGATCTGCCCCTTAGCAGATAAAATAATGAAAAATGACACATGCACTTAAAAGCAAGCAAATGAGCATTGAAAGGAAAGCTGGGCATGTCTAAGTCTTTATGCAGCTGTAGCTCTGGAAAAAATAAAAAAGAACAGTTCCAAGTTGCTTCAGCAAGCTCAAATTAGTGCTGTAAGTCTGTCCAGTGATATATTCATCCTTGGAATAGTTTTCATTTGACACTTTTTCTGTCAGGAAGCAGGTATTGCATGGAAGGTGACAAAGAGGAGCCTCCGATTCTTGATCTGCCTGCAAGTGCTCTCTGCACAGAGGGAGCAGGTCAGGCACAGCTCTCTGCAAAAGGAGAAGGGTAAGGTCCTGACCTTGCTCTTCAGGCAAAGAATAGAATGGCAGGTAGACTAATGAGATTCTGCAGATGATGAAAAAGAAGCTTGTGCGTCTCTCTCAGGTGCTTTATAGTCCTCATTACCATGTTATCAAAGAGCTCCACACTTCTAATGCCCATTTTTGTCCCCACTTCTAGAGCACAGAAAGACCTCCAGCATCACTTTATAGATGGTGTCAGGGAAACTAATGGCACATCTACTGCCTGGTGGTGGGTAGATCCACAGGGATGCAGAGTAGAGATCCCAGAGAGGTGCAGGTTTGTGCACAACAAGTATAACCCCATAGTGATATGCCCAAGCCAGGAAGCTGTGCTTTGGGGCTCTGCAATGCAAACACACACACAGGACTTCTGACCTGCCCCTGGCCCACCTGCAGCCACTTTTGGCATCTGCACCATGCTTCTCTGCACATCCAGCTGTGACCTGGCAGTGGAGAAGCACTGCTGCTGTCTGCAGACCAGGGAATTTACTGGCATCCATCAGGGGGAGTTGGGAAAAACAGAGATGCACTGTGGTTCCTCCTCACATCCCAGCCAACATCTCAAATTCTCCTTGTCTCTGAAACCCTGTCACTCCTGACATTTACATAGGATTTGCTTGCTCTTCAAAGGAGTCAAACAAACTTTACAAGCCACGGTTGAAGTCCCAACAGATGTATAGGCATCCAAACTGAAATCTGGCCAGTGTTCCATAAGACTGTGACCTGTGTAGGAAAAGCAAGTGCTAACAGATTTGTGTTAGCCTGCCCACCCTGACAGATTGCACGTCTTTCACTCAGAAATGCTCCTGTGGCTGCTTCCACCCTTGTGACGCTGCTGGGATATGGTTCACTGATGGGTTAGAGAAGAAAAGTTTTGGATATTGAAAAGACATTTAGATCTACTGAATGCTGTAAACCAAAAGCAGAAAGAAAAGTTGTATTCTTCCACATATTTCATTTTTCTTACCTCAATATATTTCTTTTTTCTTACCTCTGATACAGTTTTCTTTACCCTTTTGACTCATGTGACATGGTTTAGCATGATATAATTTACCAACAAATGACACATGCTGTTGTGTTACATCTGCCTGAGATGAAAAATACAGATAACTTTGGGACTAAGCTGATCACAGTTTAGGCATAACAACCCAAGCCAAACTGCAAGACTATTTTACCTTTCATGGTCCCCTTTCTTTGCTGTTTTTAAGATGGACCACAATGGTGGAGCACAATCAGTTAAACATTGCCAAACCAAGTAAATGAAGGCCAGACCTATACTAATTTTTTGCTTGCCCAGATGAAATTCAAAATGCTTGGAGGCCAAAAAGCTCTCAGGTGACGTTTTTGTACTGTCTCTTAAAAAGTATCTACATGATATTTTACAAGCCTGTTCTGCATGTGCTCCAAGCTGAACAGAAATCTCATTAGGGCTCATTAGTTCATGCTCAGTGCTAACCAATGTTACTCATATAAATCCTACCGGCCTGGTCTGTGGTAAAGACCTGGCCTCTTCTTGCAGAGTAATGGTGTGTCCTTGGAGAGAGACCTCTGCATTGTCAGCCTCGGGGGCATCACTGTTGCTTGTCTAAATACAAAGCAGAAGAATATTGTTTTACACCCTCCCAGACCACAGCAGCTCAGGAAAGCGTAAAGAAGGTGCCTTGGCCACATATGGATGCCCTCTTCAGAATGCAGAAAGGCTGCAAATTTCCTTGTAGATTCCTAAGCCTGTTATCTGTTAAACCTAGGCTAGCAGTGCTGCGCATCCTTCGGAGCCACTTGTGCTTGTTTGCCTCTCTGTAGGAGCAAGGCGATTTGCACCCACTGGGGATGTGGGGCTAAGCTGGGACCAGTTTCAGCTATCCATCCCTTCCATGCATAGCAATGTAATTGTAAGGGTGAGTAATGATTTATTTCCAAACTGTATTGACATTCACTGGACTTTCAAGGTTTTCTATGTTTGTGCTGTCTCCCATAGCCCTCAAGAGCCTTTCATCATCATCATGCAACAACCATGAAGCAAGCCTGATTCCAACAACGGATCCATTGAGGAAATGTTGACACGGTATTTACACCAGCTGGAAATGGATGTGACAATAAAAGAAATGAGAAAGTGCCAAAAGGATATAGCCAGCATTATGGAATATCAAGAGATGTAAGTGAGAAGGAGCCAGGCCATCTTGCCCTTGACTTCAGTGCAGATATGCCTGAGCACCACTGCTGAAGCTCTGGATAAACAGCTTGCCTCTGTATCAGAGCAGCAGCAGCAAGACATCAAAAAGGTCATAAATCTCCCAGAATGGTGGTAGGGATGTGCTGCTGGGCCCAAATATAATCAGCTTTTATGGAGAGCTTTCCATCGCTTGCTCTTAAGACCTAATTGCAAGACATTATCTGGCCAAACAGAGTATGAAGTAGCAGGTAATAATGACTGCCTGCAGGAACCTCAGGTAGTGCAGCACACAAGATGAGGAGCTATTCTTACCTCCCTTATTACCCAGGAGCTCATTCAAGGAGTAGTTACAGTTGTGCCATTAAGCCACTGGTCACCCTCATACATCTCAATTCAAATTCATTATAGGAGTGATTTTACCAAATGCTAGCAGTGACACTAAACTGGGGGAAGAGGATTGAATTTTGAATGAGGAATAAAATGACTTAAAAAGACTCTCGCTGGAAGAAAAAAATTGAGAAATTAAAATGTTTAGCTTCTGCATGTTGTTTTACACCCTTGCCATACTGCCATTAGCAGTACGTATGCCTCTGCCTACAGAAAAAAATAATGAGTCACAGTCAGGGTACACAAGCCACTATAAAGTCTATAAAGCTTTTGGAGAAACAGAGACCCAGACCAAACATGCCCTTCAGACAGGATATTTGTCCAAATCTAAAGCTAGCATCGGCTGACAGAGCACCAGAAAGTCATCCAGCTTCTGGGCAGAAAGCTTGCCAGCTGCAGCAGGAAAAAGTTCCCAGGGCTGGTCATGGCCAATATTCACACTTTCACATCCTACCACCAACTCTGGCTTTCATGACTGACAGACCACAGCTGCTGTAGGGAGCACTCACTGATGTATGTAGGAGAAGGTGACACTTCTGTCATGTATGAAGGTGACAACACCAAAGTCAAGCATCTGTAAAAAGCTCTTATTTAATCCCTTTTCTTCTTTGTCTGCAGTTGATCTGTCAGAGTGTAATGTGGCATGTTTCTGACAGCAGGCCAAGGCTGAAAAGTAAATACTATTTGATCCTGATTAATCTTCAGATCCTATGGTGAGATTAGAGTTCCAGATTCATTAAAGAAAAATCAAACATTCCTCAGATACAAAATTCTGAATCCATCCTGTTCTGCAAAAAGCTTGAAAAAAGAGATCCCACAGTCCCAACCGTACTTGACTTCTCAGCTCAACCTAATTCTGAAGCCAGATGCCACCTGCAAAAGGAACTGACTGTGAGACAGCATGGGGTAGGAGCAGGCTGGATGCAGGGAAAGGTCCAGTATTCAATTTTCTTCCCTTTATTTTTAGGTGCATCTTCCCAGGAAGATGATGGGGAGAGGCTTGTAGAGGATGATTAGCTTCAAAAATATTATTAGAACAGGAAGAGGGGCACATGATCTCATGGACCCTCTAGTGGTAAGAATATCCCTTGAGAAGCTGGTGGCAGTGGCTGCTCTGCGCTGTGAGGAACCAGAGACCCAGAGAGGGTAGTCATACAATTACACTGCTTAACTTTAGCCTCAGATAACCTGTAACCTATTGCAAAAACCTCTGGCAGTCACCCAGGAGGTATAAGAGAATTCAGATCTAGTAGCTGAGTTCCTAATGGCAATATGCAATCATCCTAACCGCTTAAAATATCCTCCAATCTAAAGAATGGGTGTAATACCAATCTTTAAAAAAAGGTTCCAGGGAGATCTGAGGAATCACAGGCCTGTGATCATGACAACACTGGGTAAATTAGCAGAAACTGTAATAAAGGATGCATCTACACAGCGTGGAAAACTGCCAGATTTGTGAGAAACTGCTAAGGGAAATCCTGCCTTACAGATCCTTACAGAAAAGGGGGATTTAATGGATGCAGTCTATTTGTATTTCCAAGAGATTTTTGACAAAATTCCTCAACAAAGTCAAATACCTAAGGGGGAAAAGGAACAGTTCAGATCTGGGTTAAAAAAAAAAAAAAAATAGCTAGGACATGGGCCAAAAGGATAAGGCTGAAAAAAACCATCTGATTTAGAAGAATTTGGTACAAGTCTGCAAAATAAGGAGTGGCATGGAAGTGATGGATTGGAATCAACTTTTTCATGCTTTCTTTCTCTCTAAGAACTATGGGACACAAAATGAAGCCAGGAGAGCTGGTTGTTAGCACAACAGATAGGAGATCTGTGCAATTCCTTCTTAGAGTATCTGGTGGGTGCAAGAGTGGAGACTGATTGAAGGAAAAAAATAAATTAATAACAGAGAGATAGTTTAGGGTTCTAAACAAATAAGCCACCAGAGACTTAGGAAATCCCCAGAACTGTATGAAGTCAGAGACTGAGGGAATATTAGGGGAAGGCATTACGTAAGTTTGGCTGCTTTAGGTGTCCATTTATGACCATTTCTGGAGACAGAATAGCAAATCTTGAGTGTAAATATTGTCACCAGCTTCAGGCATGTGAGACCCTGTAATGACCAGTCCTGACTTGAAGAGAATTAGCTTTCTACAGTAGCTGACGACATTCTATATGTTAATGGAAATACTTCATTTATGTTAGTGTCCAAAGTTTTCTTTTCAACATCCTAACTGTTTTGCATAGAAGTTATAGCACTGAAATGTACTGGTACTGATAATTCTAGAAATGGGAGACAATTTCTAGCAGTAAGCTCTTGCGTAATATATCTCTACTGCCTCCAGATTCATATGAGGGCAGTGGTTCTTTACTGAGAGTTGAAATCATTGCTTGCCAAGTACAAGTCTAATTATGAATTTGAATTGTTTTACTCATGCCACAATCACAACTCAGGCTTAAACTTGGATACTTGTTTGAGAATATTCCTCGGTTAGGGATTTCCACTGGCAAGGGACAGCTTGCCCTGTTCTGAAGAAATACATCAAAGTATTCTCTTTATCCTTCTCCTTTGTTACGTTAATCTGCATCTGAGCACATATTGCCAACAGGTCTTTTGGTGCAAGGAGTAAACAAGGGGGAAAAGATGTTTCCCTGATCATTTGCTTCAAGTTTGCTTGCAGAAGAAGTAAACAAGACCACCTGCACTAAGATGTAAAATAATTGCAGCGCTGCCTTAAGCAGCATTACTAGCAAATTATCACAAGGATAGAAATCATCAGAGCGAAATTCAGCTGTGAAACACATATGTGTTCCCTGGCCTAGGTTCTCTCACAGAAACACTGGCCATGGCATGATCTTTTGATGGTTTCTTTTTTCAAAGTGGTAAATTTGAAAATTGTTAGTGCTTTGGAGGCTTTAAAATTTTTCACTGTTCAGTGAAATACTGAAATAAAATACAAAAATAGATGCCTTTTTTTTTTTTTGTACTTAAAGTTATATGTGATCATGAAAAGAAAAGAGATGTTTTTAGGAATTGCAGAGTTCTCTGAAAGAAAAAGCCTTAGCAAGAAAAATGTTCAGAGGCAAATGCCTTGATTTGTTACTTCTGATGTGTTTTAACTTTATGCTTTTTATCCTTTGATAATGATTCCATGAATTTTAGTGGCTTCCCAAAATAATGCACTGCTACCAGTCTGTATAGAAGGAGTATGTGAACTACTACATTTCCCTACAGACCTCTGCCCTTGCCCCTGAGTCCTGTATGTGCCCAATGAACACCACCTTTGCCAAACCTATACAGGGATCAAGTACTCTGCTTTGTTCATTAATATTTACCTTAGTTTTTGGTTTAGCCTATTTTTTCTTAATTGTTTGAGTCTATAAGACATTTTATCAACAAATGGTGATGGTATTTTGCATGTGTGGCACTCCTTGCCCTTGTGTGTCTAACAAACGGTATTAGCAGAACACTATCTGTCTACAGCCACTGGGAAACTCTGTAAAAACAATTCTGCACATAAAATACATCCCTTCCCAAGGATGCTTCAGCTTCTAGAAGACTCCCTTGACTTGGATACATCAAGCTCTTACTAACAAGGTGTTTTTTTTCCCTGAAACCAAGGTGCTCAATACTTTTCAGTCTATCCTATGTACTTTGATGTTTCTCTATCTGAAAAAAAAAAAATCATCCAAACAACAAACCATCCAAAACAACATTTAATTTCTAGTAGAATCTCTAATGGAATTTCTCGTAGAATCTGGCCATCTGGAGTTCCCATCTCTCCGAGGCTGCAGGATCTGTCTCAGGAGGTACCACACTGATGCATGCACACTCTCTGGATTTTTCACCTTTCCATCATCCGCTTATGGAAAGTGTGGAGCTAAGCAGCACACAAAGGATCAGAGCTCAATTTGCCAGCTCCATTTTCAGGCATTTTACTCCCTAGCTTGGCATACGCAACATTTTATTCCTGCATGGTGCCCCTCCAGAGCTGCCTTAGAAATCTGTCATCTTATGCAGGTTGTCTGAACATGAACTGAAGCATAGTGTAAGAGAATCACATAAGAAGGGAATGTGATCAAAAAAAGACCACATTAGACAGAGAGGCAGAAAGAAAAGAAAGGATGCTGACAAAGAGTTAACATTCAGACTCCTCAAAAAAATTGCATCATTGGGGTTAGCAGTTTCTAGTGAATTTGGTGATTCTATTTAGCACTGAAAATGCTGTTTGCTGCTTGGCATTTCAGTGCTTACATAATTTATAGTCTATTATTTGATAATGTATTGAAGCAGGTTGTTGTCTTTGGCACCATCAAAGGTGTCTGCTAATTCACTGCTTGACCTTCTCTGCATGCATGTAAAATGGAAAAGAAGTGGTGCAGGGCACACTGCGGCAGTTCCAAAAATGGCTTGGTGTTCAGACACTTTGATTTCGATGAACCTTACCACCAAACTATAGTTTTATTTATCTATGCTTGGAAAAAGAAGCAAAGAGGCGGCAAAGCAGCGTTTTAAAAGACTGGTGCATTCTGTTCTTGTTTGGCTTCTCCAGACAAGCTTCACTTTGTAACATAGGCAGTGAAAATGTCCTGGCATTAAGGTATAACTGGACAGGTTGTGCTTCTACCTAACCCATGTCCATGTAGCCAAAGGTGTCCTCCCCTGACTGTCCAAAGGTGTTCATCCCTGAGAACAGGAGGAGATGTGCTGATAGCCAGCACACACGTGATAAAAAGGACTCTGCTTGTATATAGGAACTCTCACAGAAGTATTTCAGCTTTTGAACTCAGTTTGCCTCCAGTTTTCCAAGAAGTTCAAATTGTTAGATAAAATGGATCTACAGATCATCCAGAAGTCATCAAAGCACAGAGAAAAGCAGACAGAAATATCAGTCCTAGAGAATGCTTTGCTTCATACATTCCCTGTGATAGGAAGGAGAGGACGTGGTGCTGGAATGTGACAAGTGGAGGAAAGCTCCAAGGCTGCCTGTTGGCACAGGGTCCCCAGCAGTGCCCAGCTGCTCTGTAAACCCTGCAGTGAGGAGGTGGGGGACAACTGGTGTGTGCCACAAAGTTGCAGCTCTTCAAACCAGAAACAATGACTTTTGGGCACCAGCAGATCCCCACTGACTTCAGTTTGGACTGCAACACCAGGGACTCTATGTGCAGATATAGAAAAAATATTAATTAATACCTACATTATTCTTCTGGTGCAGGCACAGAAGCGAGCATATGAAGGTTTTCATGAGGTGACAGAGCTGTCACCTGTCCCTCACAGGCTTCACCCTACAGCCCACACTACACCTGCTACTCTCCAACTGCCCCATGTTGAAAGCATATCGCAATATTTATTTTCCTTTCTGATTCCCAGTCTCTGTCTAATCTTGTGGAAAAATAAGTAGAGCAATGTACTGGGAGAGGCAAGGAAAAGTTAAAGAACTTCTTAGTGCCAAAGTCATTGGAAGGGTTATTTAATCAGAGATGCCTGGTAGGGGCATAAGATGGAGAAGGCTTCATTGTGGCAGGGTTTTCTTGATGCTCTTTTCCCCAAGCGTGACTTTTCTTTTCCCCTGTGAGTCACTCTTATGCTATAGAGAAACAGTAGTGAGCCACAAAGACATGTTAACTGCATTTGATCAAGGACAAAATGAATAATTTACTTTCTGAAGGAGACATCATCTATATTGCTACAGACTTTTTAGGAAATATTTTTTCTCCCTGATGTTACAGCCATCCTGTTTCAGCTGCATTTACATGTGGCAAGAGTGCTGCTTTGTTTCCAAACTGGCACATCCCAGTAGAATTTCCCACCTTTTTTGTGTTTCAGCGCTTCTGATCTTAAAGAACATGAATTATTCACAAAGAATTCCATACATCTTCAAAACATTTCTGTTAAATAAAACTGCATATTTAATCCACCTCCCACCCCCCGCCTTGATTATCCACAATGAGGAATAATGATTTGAATTCTTGAAGATTGTGGATCCCAAGCAGCTCTCTACATATGGCTACACCCAGTCCTTTGTTTTTGTCAGACCTGTTCCCAGGTCTAGCAGTTTGTGTTATGTTGGCACAACAATTTATAATTTTATAGATTGCTATATTACATCTCTTTCTGTGACAGCAGTATCAAAAGTTTTTTATTATTAAAAAAAAAAAAAAACAGAAAAACAACCTGGAGTAAAAGGTAGAATATGATATGAGAATTCACCAGACAATCAAAGAAAAGATGCAAAAAGCTAAACACAAACAATTTCACCGAACACAAAATATATATAAGTATACTTAAAAAGTCAACAAATCTGCCATTTTTCTTGATCCTCTTTTACATTTCTCATTTTAAGATATACATAAGCTCTACAACTACAATTAAAAAAATGTACCAAATTCACCATTTGCTAAAAAAAACCCCCAAACCAAAAAGATTTTAAAATCTTATTTCTGTTAAAAAGGTGGAGTTGTTCCAGTGGGTGGAAAAAAAGGGGGAATTTTTTCCCAGAACCGAAGATGATACACGTAGAACTCTAGATGACTGCCTGTCTGGCAAAGAGTGTCTGGATGCATAGTGAACAGCCTTTTCTAGAGAGAGTGAGCATGCTGTTTGCAGAAGTACTAAACACTCATGGAAATCAGAGCTTAAACTACTGTCTCTGCCCTAGAGAGATTCTCTGTTCACACCTGAAGTGAATAAAATACAAAAAGGAGAACGAATCTGAGGGCAGAACCATGACATCCACCTATTTTTTTGTGAGTCCATGGTGCATTTGCAGCACTGAGGCTCTGAAGTAAGCTGCTAAATAAAGAGCAACTCAGATTTGCCAGGATGAAACCCTCTTGTTTGATGAGCCAATGTGTGGTATGTGAAACGTGGTGAAGGCAGCCTGGGGAGATACACAGGAAGGCAGAGAAGGTGATAAGCATAGAGTGACTCAGATCATTGGCCACGCCGAATTTCTAACAAAGAATCTGTCACAAACACAAATTCAGGGAAAACAAAGCCTGTATGCAGAACTAGTGATAGCTGCAAAAAGATAAAGAAATGGAAGTTGGAAGGGAGGTGTGCATGAGCCATCACACTGGGAAGAAAAAAAGAGAAGTAAGATAAAAAGCATTGCCAAGAACAAAAACTGAAACATGAGACGTCTGATAGAAATGTTGCATAAGCATTGTGATTTCCAAAAAATTAAGCCAGAAGAGACCTACCGTGTACTTAACCAAAAATAAGTAGCAAGAATTTTAAAACTTTCTCATTTCTCTGTAATTTTGTAGGTGATTCCCCACCAACCTAGGCTCCCAGCTAAATAGGAGAGTTTGCTTTCTCCTCAGAGAGGCACCTCCAAATATTTTCACCCCACTTGGACTGCTCAAGTGATTAGAGAAAACTGCAAAATTGCAGTTTGAGGAAAAAAAAAACACACTGAAAAAACCCCAAGCAACCCACCAAATAAAACCCCACACAAAGGAACAGGTTTAAGCTAAAGACAGCCGTGAGGGGTGAGAAAGGGAGAGGTGCAAGGAGAATATGAAATAGAGCCATCTGTAATCCCCAGTGCTGCAGCTATTTCAGGAAGAAAGGAGTGAGCAGTGCATACACAGCCCAAGGATGCAGAGGGCTTTGGTTCAGAGGATGATGTCTGCAGTGCAATTCCAGGAAAAGCAAGGGCTCTCAAAGTGTATGCACAGCCAAAGCCAGGCACCTGTCACTCAGCTGCCATATTTGCAGCTGTACTATTAAATGGATGTTTTGATTCCAGCTGGGCTGCAGTGCCAGGTGCAATATCGTTAAAACAACAGTGATAAGCAGCAATCTTAGACTGGGCAAGTGTGACCAACTGCAGGTGATGGGAAATAAGTCTTCTGAGGCCAGCTGGCAGCAGCAGGCTGTGGCTAAAAGCTGCACAAAATGAAATCTGATCTTGTTTAGAGTTTACACTTGTCTGCAGAAGTATTGTATAAAGCAAGCAGCTTTCTGCAGAGGTGTCAGTGACTGGGGACACTGCATGCAGAGCTCAGGTCTGGTCTGAATAATGGCTTAAAACAAAGGCCAAAGGTAAACCACAATGGGACTGGTCTATATGAGGCAGGTGAGGACTTTGGGCAGCAGTGCAACCTTTAGAACTCTAGTCTCCCTTAGCTAAAAATGTAAGTGAATGTCTCCAGTGGAGAGAAAACATGGAAGAGCTAAAACATGGATAGAGAAATTGCTATGAAAGGGTGTGAACAATCCAGAGGACCAATAAGATGCTGCCAAAGGACATGGCAGTGTTCCTACTCACTTGCTGTACAGAAGTACCGGCTGCCATCACAGGATTGAGAGATACTGGGATGTGAAGGTGTGCCAAAAATGCTGTGTCCACAGGGCAGCCTAGAAACTAGCAGTGTTCACATCAGCAGTTAGGAAAAGGCAGGGAAAACCCCAAATTGACAAAAATTCCTATAGGGGTGGGGGGAAAGATGTGGTAAGGAGAGTGTTAGAGCTATTCTGCAGAAGTTTCCCGGCAGTGCCAGGAGAAGCATCAGAGTCATGTCTAGTCTGACTGACTACAGTTGTGGTACCTTTACAAAGAGATTTCTTCACAAACAACCCGTTTAGTTTTACAGGCCTGTGGATCATGTGACACCTGAATAGCACAGGAGTGCTCACTGCTGACACTGCACATCCATCTTGCATGAAGGCAGCATAATTTTCCAGTGTATCTTACACTGGTGCTAAAGCCCTTTTATTAGGGAAGAGGATGTAATCTTAGTAGGATTCCAGAGATTTAAAAATTTTATTGTTATATTTTTTTTGACAATACATAATAAACTTTCTTCTAGCATTCATTGACTTTTTCACTGCCTCACTTATAATTGCAGACTTTTTTATCTTTTTTATTTCATTTATTTATTTATTTTCAGATTTATCTCTGAGTTGATTAAGAACCACAGAAACTGCATATTTAAGAAAAAAATAAACCACAGGCCTTTCACAAAATGATTAACTAAGGGAACCATTTATTAAATTTCAAATGCACGTGGGACCTAGTATGGAGGCATAGAAGGAGGATGGTGAAAGTACTTCACTGATATCCTGAGACTAAAAAGACTGCAAAACTTGAAAGTAATAATAAAGACAGGATGTGTAACCATAATCTCTTAAACATAAGCATAAATAATGCTACCAGTTTGCTACAGCAGCTTTGCAATTTCTGAAGAAGGATTCATCTCATTCTGGTGTCAATGTTAGGATAGTTCATAAACTCTCAGGTGTCTTGCAAGAAAGCTGGATAAGTACCTTCAATCAGAATATTCATGAGCTTACTTTGAGGGTATGTGTTTGAATTAAAATCCATTTTACTTTGGGTTTGCATTACATTTTATGTTTGCACGCTACAGATTGGTTTAAACTAGCTTACCAAATCTCAGCCTGCTGTTTTAAATCACTGCATCGTCACAATGAAGCAGTGCTGCCTGGGTGTCACAGCATCTCTTTTGTGTGGCAGGAGAGACTTCAGAAGATAATGTGAAGCTGAGAGTCTTGCAGAAATCTGCTTCACTCTGCACTGACTTTGAACTCCTCCTCATGGAGTAACCTTCCATTCTCATTACCATGCAGTAACTTGTTCCTAGTAGTTGCAGCAGAAACATCTTGAAAATTCAGTTCCCAAGAGCTCTCCATCCTAGTTCAACACAGCAAGCCTCAATAACTGAGTAATATCACAATGAGGAATTCAAATATATATAGCACAACAATGTGAAACAAATACATATGTAAAAAAAAGAGAAATTCTAGTGCCTGTGGAGGTGTTCTGCATGGAGACCTATGGACTTTTAGTTCTTGAGAACTAAGGATGCCATTGGCAAATCCATTTACTCCCATGCTGTTCCTCAGAGCTCAATATATCTCATTAGCCATCAAAGCAAAGCATGTAATGAATAACCCACATTATCCTTTAAAACAAACAAACAAAATCAAACTCAAAATCAAGCAAATCAAACTCTCTTACTTTCCTCAACCACTATGCTTCTTTTCTGTCATGAATGCACTTAATTTCTTATCTGAAAATTTTTCTTATTACAGAAACAGGTTGGATGGAGTGAAGGAATTACAATTAACTTCTTTGTGCTAATGCAGTTCATAATCATGAAAGAAAAACAAGCTAAGAAACAAAAAAATAAAGATTTTGATCATCAAACACACCTGCCTGTTATCTGGGCATTTGCCAGCTCTCAATCACAACGTCTGGACACAACTAGTTTTCTTAATCAAACCTGACTGTCCTTGAGTGTGTTTGCAAATACTTGTCAGGTACCTTGGAAGAAAATATGTTAACAGAGGACCGGTGCTTGATCTGTGAGCCATTTGCTTTTACTGCTTGCTACTTCCTGCTGTGGGAGCAGTATGACAGGATGGCCACCAGGAAAAGGAAAACATAACCTGTGTGAATTGAGACAGATAATGTGGCTCCCTGTAAAAATGAACATTTGCTTGAGAGACCCTGTGTTTTATAACATTTGTAAATCTTTCAACTGGCCAAGGCTGTGCAGGGAATGATGTAATGACACAAATGTGGTAACTCATGCTGATTATTTAGGCAAAAATCACTGGAAAATCAGATAGCAGGAAAAAAAACCCAACAAACAACAGATTTTTTTTCCTGATTAATGTGAAAATAAAGAATTTACTGATGGATTTCTTTATGCTGACCGAAACATTTACTGACCACAACCTTTTCAAGACAAGGGAAACCAGATCCCTTCCTGGAGCCAACAGAACAGTTGTCAGTCTGTTTCTTTCATCAATTTGTTTAATGTCAGCAAAAAGTTTTCTGTAACCACAGGTTGTAAGGAGAGCCTCGTGGTGCAACCACACTGACAATGGCTGCTCATTAGGCTCTGTCACAGAAATCATATTCCTGAGGGCTGAGCCAGAGCGAAAACAGGCTCCAGGCACTGCTAAAAGATTTCACAAAAGTGTCCTGTCCTACCAAAATGAGCAGCCAGAACCAAGGGTTGCTCACTGGGACAGGTCCATGCCAGAGCAACACTGGTTTGTCAACTTACTGATGAGTTTAAAATCCCAACAGCAACAAAGATCAAGAGGTGCAAGAAATGCAAGTTTGAGATGTGCAAGTCCCGTTGCCCAAGCAGCTCAGCTACCCAGAATCAGCCAGGAGCATCTTACACAGACACAGCTGGATTGGCTGCAGAATGTTTTTCAGAGAGCTCACTCACCACTCACTCTGAAGTTCTCCTCTCCTCCTTCCCCCTCCTGCCTCTAGAGTAAATGATGTCTTGCTGCCAGGAGTAGCGCAAATAACGAGAACATAATTTACTTCACAGAGACTATGGGTCACCAATTGGCTACAGCTGTGAGAAAGGTAAATGTGCTCTTAAACTCCATTACCAGAGATATTCCAATACAGATCTAATAGAAAAGCTCTTCTGGAAGACATTCTGCAAGGTAGGCTGTATATAAGCAGATATTTGCTTAACCCTATATTTCCAGTTGATCATTAAGCTGCTCTGAATCCTGTCAATATTTTGGTAAATCTTTGTAATTCACCAATTCAGAATTCAAATACAAATACAGTCTCATTATATACCAAATTCTCGGTCCTAAATACACGTCTTCTGGGAGAAATGAAGTCATAAATTGAGATTATTGGCAAGTGTGGGAGCCTTACAAGGTAATAAAGTGAACAACTTCTACGTTTTAGTCAAAACAGTAAACGTAATGATGAAATGTAGTGAAGAACATGTAAAAATGTTCTTTATCCCAGCAAGTCATGAGAAGCATGCTTTTACTAGCTGTTTCCATCCTTCTGGCTCAGCCCCTAGCAAAGCAAACAAACAAAAAAGTCAGGTTTTGAACATCCTATGCTGAGCTGACAATGTGGAAAAGAGAGAGGTGGGGGCTTTTTTGTTGTTTTGTCTTTATTTTTTTAATACTACTATACGACTGCAGTATGGCACTCTGATGGCTTCAATGGCAAGGTATTAAAAAAACCCTGGGCAATGTAAAGAACTCTCATTCTCCCCTGAGAAGACCATCTTTGCCATGCAGTTATTTTCTGTACCTTACCAAACAAGAGTGAAAGATAATTTTCTTATTAACCTCGTCAGAGTGTAATCATTGTTTTGGTCTTTGTGACAAGATGTTATTCAGCAGTGTGCTGTGTGTAGTTCAGGACGGGTGTCAAAGACAAAGGAAAAACACTGGGAGAGTTATAAAAATTGGATGGCCTTGCACTCCTCTCCCACCTTCCTATCCCCTCTCTGCCCTTATCCTGGTGGTTGTCCCAGCCCGTGGGGATGTTCATTCTCTGAGGATGGTTCAGTGGCCACCGTCCCTGCCGGCTGGAGCCCTGAGGCACTGCTGGCTGGAGCCCTGAGGCACTGCTGGCTGCCAGCTGTGACACAAGTCACTCCATACACTGCTGCTCTGATGGTGACAGTGGCCTGGGGAGAGATAAAATGTGGCCACAAAGCTAACACCAGCTAAATTTCAGATGCTGTCCACTGCCTTTTTTTTTTTTTTTTTTAATCCTCTGTTCATCTGCTGATGGTGGTTGCGTTATTTTTCTTTCTGTCCCCAGTTTTAGACCATGACTTTCAATTGTACTTGCCATGATGAGCCAAATCTGCCCAGTCTTCTCTGTGCCACATGCAGCAATACTGAATGATGCATTGCAGAGATCACCAGTGTTTGTTATAGCTTTCAAGCTGAATACCAGGATCTGTGTGTTCTCAGTCTTTAATTTTTCATTTCTTGCAGCCATGAGCAAGACTAGAAGGAATCTGGGAAGGAAACTTTGGGGTCAACTTTCAATATTTGATGTTATTAGCAAGTTAGGACACCTTCAGAAATTCTACATCAGCTTTGAAAGGAAACAGATACTAATGTTAAAGCTGCTGTACAAATGTTTATAGAGATGGCAAAGATATGCTGCAGAGCCAGTTTCACCAAGAAATATTGATTGTGTTGGAGCTTATGTGCTTAACTATTTCATTGCATGGATTTTATAGGTGACATTTGAAAAAGGTTAATGCATTCATCTTATTCTGAGCTAAGGAGGAGCACAGACTACCATGTAACAGGGTGTCATCATATATACTGAATGAAAGTGTTTTTATACAAAACTTTAAAACTATATAAAATATTAATTCCTGCATAAAAATACACATTTTAGATCAATATTTTTGTTGTATTCCAGTTAATCTCAAGGTGATGATAACAGGAGTATTGAAGTGTGGTCTCAAAACTTTAAAATGAAAGTAGGAGAGCAAATTTCATAACAGCTTTCCTCTTTGCCTCATTGAAACAATCCTTTTGGGTATGTATTCTCAGACACAGCCAGTACACAGTGCTGAATGCTTTCCAAAGGTACAGTACATAGTGCTACAGTACCAGAATCTCATAATTTTGTTACCAATGGTACAAAAAATGATTACTTCACTTTAAAAAAAAAAAATTACACAACCCTTCAGACAGAGTTAGGACCCTATAAAGAATTATCGGTTGAATGTTATTTTCAAAGTTCATCTACTGCACATCACACATTTTTGTGTTGTCCTTTGCAGTTTTAGCAAGGTATGGAACAGCACATCCTGAAAATTGCTCTCTCGATCCACTTGTTCCTCATGGGCAGACTGTCTATTAAATAGTCTGTGTCTGTACCCATTGAAACACCACACTGCCTGGTCAAACTGAAGAGGTAGCCAGATTAACTCAGATTAAAATGAAATTCCATTTTAACTTTCCTCCAGAGCTGAGGAGACTGCTGCTATCAGTCTCTGGCGACGATTCTAAAGCACCGTGCTCGTCTCAGTGTTTGTAGGGTCATTTGATTTCAGCCCTGAATATGAACATGAACCACCTTGCCAGAGACCATTGGCATTGTGTTTCAGGTAAAGGTGGGATGAGGGAACACCTGAGCCTGCTCTCCTGCATGTTTGATCCAAGCTTTGGTGAACAGAAGAGAGGGACTGTGGAGATGCTCTTCCCCTTCTCTCCTTTCAGCAGCAGGAGTGACAGCATCACGACACAGGGAAGGAGCACCAGCTGATCCATGATGCCCAAGTGGTTCACTGGCAGCAGGGAAGGAAGCTCAGGCTCTAGGCCATGCTCCCAGCCCCATTCTGACACAAGCTGACTCAAGAAACTAAGAGGAAGCATGGACCAGACAAAACAGGCCCAAAGATGTAAATTTCTAAGTGAAAGCATGTTTAATGGTTAAAGGCAAAGGCTCTACTTTGCAAGGCAAGGCATGAGTGTATCAAGAAGATCCTGGAAAGGGCCATGGGGTTGAACATACAGATATGCAGAGTTTGGAGGGTGGGATATAATCAGCTAAAGGAATCACTGTTACAGGAAAGAATGCAGTTCTCACCAATGGCAGCACAAATAATCTCTTGCATTTAATACAAGCTTTGAAAACACTCGCCTTTTCCACAAAAGCTCTGTGCATTCCTCCTTTTACAAACTTTAACTGCCTGTACAGATCTCACAGGCAGACAATTCAAAGCAGGACAGCAGTCTGTTTTACTGCCTGTCTTCTGAGCAATTGCTGAGGTTTAGCAGAACCAAATTGGTGATTGTTATCTCAAATGACCTCTTAATAACTCTTACACAGCAAATAGCCCACAAAGTTCTGAAAGTCGTCATTTTAGAAGTGTTTGCTGCACATATTACTTTTGGAATAAGGATCAACTTATGTCTCCTGCAAAGTCACTGCAAGTCTCCACCATGGTTCACTGTCATCAAAAATGGAGCATTTCTTGATACCATTTCATGTCTGCTACATAACTCATACTGACTACTTGCATTTTTTATATTGTAATCTAAATATGACATAAAAAATAATTTACGGTCAAACATTTCATTTTTACCATCCCTTAGTGACATTCAGCTTTCCTAGTTCTAACTGCCCATATGTCCACTGAGACCAATCATTCTCTACTGACAGATCCATTTTTAGAAAGAAATGAGAAAATCTTTCATCTGCCATGCTATGTAGCTACATAGAAAAGTTTCATTTTGATGCTCTTTCTGTCTGCAGCAGGCAAGTGCTCAAGGAAACGGATCCCATGTTAAGTCACCACCAGAAGCCAACCAAGACTGAATCTTCTCTTTGTAAATATGTGGGAAATACCTGTTCTTGCTGAACAGCAAACTTCCTACAATGCAAGTATGACACAAACAAATGAAATCCAACCAAGTAGAGACTCAGGGCACGTGCATGTTAAGAGTGCTCAGAACAGAGAATCCACAGAATCCAGACTCATCATGTTTTCCATCTCTGTCTCCTTATTACCCACCTTGGTAAAAAGTTACCTGAATTATGTTAAAAAATTATGCACTGTGAATTCTTCAGGATATTTTTAGAGTCTGGGAGACTGTGTCCACATGGGTGCGGCAGAGGAAGGAATGCAGAGAAAAAGGTTTTAGTACTCTGAACACTCTTTTGGCCAAAAAGAATAAAAAAAGATTTTGAGATTGTCAGTCTTTAGATAAAAAGCATGAAACCTTACCTAATAAAAAGATATTATAATTTCAAGCATTTGGGAGGTGTCTTGCCTTTCATCATTTCCAGGGAGTGTATGATTGATTTATAGTGATTAGTCCTTCTGTACACACCCAAAATTTGGTCACAACACACGCACACATGAACATGACAAGACAGAAAAATAGGTGGATACAGACGCATACTTCAAAAATAAAACCCAGTGCTCCCAAACCTGTTTGTTTGTGAGGCAGAACTGGTGTTTAGCACAGCCCCAATGACAGCAGAACAGAGAGGAGACGGTGGCTGTCGGCCAAGTTGGGTTTCAGCAGTGTCATCCACTGCTTATTCAAGAGCAGCACAGGAGCCTCAGCTCAGTTCTGGCTGATCAAATGTTTAAGTTCACTTTTTGTTTGACCTGCAAGCCAAATTATAGACTTTATTAGCCTAGAGGTGGTACCAGAAAGGTGAAAAAACCAGGAATGCGATTGTCCTTGAAGTTTTGCAAAAAGTACAATACTTATAGAAACCTATTTAGAAGAAGAAACTTCTTCAGACAAAGTGAAAAAGGATATAAAAATTCTACCTTCATACCTGAGAATGAATCTGGCTCTGTAAGACAAGTGATGTATCACAACAGCAGATGCAACCGAAAACAAAACCAAGGGTAAAACATGATTGGACAAAACAAGAGCTCAACAACTGTATGAGTTACTGGTGGATGCTGAATCCTGCCATATCACTGAATGTTTAAGAATA
This sequence comes from Climacteris rufus, assembly GCA_013398175.1. NCBI lineage: Eukaryota > Metazoa > Chordata > Aves > Passeriformes > Climacteridae > Climacteris > Climacteris rufus. The sequence goes on from VZRZ01006595.1 coordinate 420,445, forward strand.
AGTCTGTATACACACTCTGTAATTGAATGTCAAGAAAAATGAAAATATATTGTTTTATTGCTACTGTTCATTGATTTATTGAAGTGATTTATTGTCATTGGACATGAGGACCAACAAATCATTTTGCTGACACCATCAGCTGCCTTAACTAGATTGTCAGTTCACGACATTAAAGGTAATGGATGGTGATTATTTTACTGTAATGGGTTTAATCAGTGCTTTGAATGACTTAGCAGTCGTGTCATAGTATAGCCAAGTCATCATTCATCAAGGCGGCGTTTTGTTTACCAACATCATCTATAATTCATCTGATTGTTGACAATCATCAACAAATACCTCTCAGGCTAAGTTTTATCAGAAATGAAAATCTGCACGGCTGTGGCATACTAACTAACCCCAGTTTACAGCTGGGGGAGACACATGGAAAGGTGCTTGTTCCTCTCTGAGAAGAGGAACTGCCAGCCTGAAGAGGCACTGCCAGCCAAGGCTGCATTCCCCTGGGCTGTCTCAGCACAGCACCAGGATATACAGCTCTCTGAAATACACCAGGCTTGTTCTGTTGTATGTGAGCTCTCTGTATTGAATTCTGCATTACACAGAAATTTGGGTTTATTTAAAAAAAAAAAGAAGTGCAGCCAACCTGCTGTGTATTCCCAATAGACAAAAAAGTGCAAGCATAACCTGTCTTTCTCTCTCTGAATTGGATTGAATCATACGCTTATTTGTATTATGATTAAATTAATTGTGGAGAGCTCCAGATTCATAAAAATTCCTGTTAACTTTGTGGAAAAGTGTGCAGTAGTAGAAACGTTATCCTCTTAAGACAGGCCTTTAGATCATTACTTGTATTTTGTCTTTTATGTGTAAGGGATAACATGCGAATTGTTAAAAAAGTTTCATATTAAGCTGACAGGGTAAGACCTTAATTACCCACAAAGATAAATTATCAATACAAATTAGTGGAAAATTTCTAGACCTCCAGTAGTTTTCACACTGGCTTTTAGTGCAAATTTTTCTCTGACATTTGCATCACAGATCTCAACATTTATATTCTACTGATCTACTAGTGCATAGACAGAGAGCTACTTTAGATGTAGTAAAAGAAGAGTATCAAAGTTCTGCCTTTTAGACGTGAGAAAGACCCTGACTGAGTGAAAGACAAGTGGCAGCTGTTCCAGATACCTTAATGGAAAAGGAAATAATTTCAAAGTTATGTGACAATATTTTACATTTCATAAACATATTTGATTGTTATGTATAAATATGTAAGAGACCTGCAGAAATGGAATTTAAAGAAAAGATATTTGAAAAGAATATTTAAAGTAAGAACAATCCCCTCTCTCTTACTCCATATCCAATGTTTGGCCTATGAATCTTAAAACTATGTGAAATGAATGCATTTTGTGAATAGGTGGACCAAATTTTGAAGGTGCAGGCAGGATAAGGAATAAAAGTTACCTTCAAGGCCAACAGCAAACACAAAGCAATGTTCCAGTCCAAAGACTAGACTAGAATTGTCTGATGTGCCAAAAAAAAAAAGAGGTGCCTAAACCACTATGGAAGATATTAAATTATACCCTGCTGGTACAGGAGAAAATGTACGACCAGATATGTAAGCACCCATACTCACTTTGTCATCAAAATTGTGAAGAGATACAGTGAAATAATGACAGCAACACACAGCATTAGGAATAAGGTATCATGCAAATTACTAATATCCTGGCAATATCCCAGACTGGGATATCTGTGGATTAGAGATTATGTGCAGTAGGGAAATTATTTTTCTTAGAGTTAAAAGGAGATTAAATAAGCTATTAGAGATTTCTTCCAGCCCCAATAGTCTTTCATATGTAGAAGTGAAAATGAAGAGAATGGGAAGAACTGATGAAGACTGATACAGAGCCTAACAGATGCCATTACTATAAAATGGAAAGATATCAATGCTGATGCAAACCCAGGACTACAGAAATCATACTCACTTAGTAAGGGTTGTTTTATCATTTTACAAACAGCTGATATAAGTGCCAGACAGAAAATACAAGACAAACTTCTAAAAAAACTTTGGAAAATTCCAAATTTACAGTCACTAAGTATTGAGTATTTTCACAGAACAAGATCTTGAAAACCAAAATACTGCATTTTTTTGTTAATGTCCTTGGCAGTTATGAATGATTTCATTAGCAGAAAGTCCTAACTCAGTCAGATATTATGTTCTTAGGAGTTTTGCAATGCTGTTGTCTAAATACCTTGTTCAACATGACGAGATTTTCAAACTAGATGTCTTTATGGAAAGGCTTTTTTTCACAAAGTTCAGTTTGCATGAATAACGTACTGGGTGTTTCTTCATGAATTTAGCAATTCCTGTGTCTTCTAAATCTGGGGCAAATTTAGCTGTGTGGATATAGTCCCTGTATTTAGGATATGACACCAAAGTTTAAATGCTGTAAGGCCCAGGTTTGCTGACTTGGCAGGCAGCAGGGTACCTCATCACAAAGATGTTATGACACTGAGCAGGATATTCTATCTAAAAAGCAGTTGCTAAATCTTTCAGAAATGAAAGAGATGAAGAAAACCTGAAATACATTAAAAGAGAGTATCTCAGTCACAGGAGCTTAATATTGGGTCTATCCTTCAATATTTTCTTAATGAAGCCTGGTTTGGGGAGGAGTTTTCTTAATTTTTGTTTAGTTTGGGGGGGTTCATAAAATTGCTGAAGGTGAAAACTCAAATCTGATTGCTGCCAACAAAATCTTATTCTGTAGAAACATCCTCTTACTTCCACCACCTGTCATTGTCCTTACACACTCTGACCAAAATATCCATAGAGGCTCCCCTTCTCAAAACTGAAGAACAAGAGATCTGTACAGAGAGTGTGTTCCTACAGCTCTCCCCCTTGGTGTTTCCAAGATGGTGAGCCAGCATGCATATCTCCTTCTAAAGAGGCATTTTCTTTGCAAGATGTTTTACTCATATCAGTAGCAGCACTGGGTACATTAACAGCAGAACAAACGAGGCACATTAATAACAAGTGCCTTCATGGAGTTGCTTTCATGGTACATTGATTTCAGAGCACAGGCAGATCTTTGGTAGGAGCCACGCAAACAAACTGAGCTCTGAATACAATGTTTGGGTTTGAAATTAGTGTCCTTTCAAGGGGACATGTCTCTGACAACTGGGGTGGCAAGAAGCACTGTTGTAGGCAATGCTTGAGTAATGCCTGCACTGCAGGCAGGAGAGGAGGCAGCAGAGCTCCTGAGCTTTAATCTACACATCTCCAGCAGTGCCAGCACTGAAGGTACAGCAACCCTGACTTTAGCCAACAAGGCATTAGCAACAGACTGGAGCCCACGCTGCTGTGTCTTCATTTATCCTCACGTATCAGCGAGTCTCCAGAGAGTGGTGGGGGCTGCGAAATCCCTCTGCGCAGAATTGATTTGAGTGTCTTGCAGAGATAATTCACACGTCAATATTGTTAACCATTTCATTTTTTCTTATGAAGGAAGGGAAGGAGGATAACAAATCACATTGGAGTCTACTTTCAAGCTTCCAGCAAACTCAACAAATCAAGAACTGGAAGCTATACTCAGCTGTAGAATATGGTAAAGGGCATGTCAGGAAGTCAAATCTGAAAATCACAATATGGACAGGCAAAAGAGATGCTAAGGATCAATTTACAAAAAACAAAACTTTCTTCCAACATGATATATCAACAGTAGTGTGTCTGCTGAAGAGTTCCTAGAAGTCAAAAGGACTGTGCTTTATTAGAGGAGTGAAATCAATGCAGTCAGTGGCTGTTAGGAAATAATTGAGAGATGACATATAGTACCTCTGCAAGAGAAAAGCTGGAGAGACTACCTCAAGCCAAAATTTAAACAAGCAAGATTTAGCATCAGAAGAGTAAGTAGAAATATTCCAGTAAGAGTCCTAAAAGAAATCACACATGGAAGCACTTCTAGCTTAAACAGGCCTCATACATACAGAATCCCGAGTATTTCTTTCACAGATCAGTGGAAATCTAGGGAAAAATTCAGACCAGCACATCTGACTTTTTATACCAAGTGACTTAGTAAAAATTGTAATGAAGAAAGAAGCGGCACACAGACAAATAAATATTATATAGGAAAGCCAGGACACAAAGCCAGGTCTCATGAGGATATTCAGGCTCTCTGAAAGAGATGATAAATGAGGATGAGGCCATCTCGATTGATCTTCTATACTTGGATTTTCAACGAGATTTTGACATGTTTTCTCACTAAAGGGTCTTAAAAAATTAAGCTGTATGGAACTACAAGGAATATCCTTTACAGGATAAATGACTTATTAAAAGGCAGAATGTAAATCATAAGAATAGATAGAATTTTCATAACATAGGGAAGTTAAACTGTGGGCCCATATGAATCGTTCTCAATGTATTTAAAGCTCAGGACAGGAATAAATAGTGAGGTGACAGAGTTTCTTTATGATTCAAAATTATTCAGGGTACTAAAAATGAAAACTGGTTATGAGAAGCAACAGAATGATCTCACAATACTGAATGATGGGACAATCAATCAATGTCAGGTGAAATTTAAAACATAGCATTTGAGGGGAAAATAATCTAAGTATATATATTAATGTACTCTAAATTACTCCTCAACATTCAGAAAAGATCTTGGAGTCATTGTGGATAGTTCTTTAAAAATGTGAGTTCATGGATCAAGAGCAGTGAGCAAGGAAAACAGAACAGCAAGAATCATTAATGAAGGATACAAAACAACAGCAAAAACATCATTACACCACTTTATAAACCTGTGGTGTTCCCACAGTTTGAATATCGCATGCCTTTCTAAGCACCACACATCTAAAAGGGTAGAGCAGCAGAAGAAAACAGATAAAGACAACCAAATTATCCCAGAAAAAAATACAGTATCCAGGCAAAAAGGGATCATACAGACTAAGGTTTTTTAAACTTGGAAAGCAATGATCAAGGAAAGATAGGATGGGATCTTATGAAAATAAGGAATGTCATTGCAAAGGAGTTTAGAGAACAAGTTATTCATTATGCTCCAGTCTGATTTGATGCTTCTTAATTTCAATATTATCAAGCAGCAGATTAAAACTATGAAAAGAAAACAGATTTATCTTTTTGACCACAATCTATAATTAAAAAGTCAAAATTAATTGTCAAGGAGACCATGTGAACCAACATCTAGACATGTCTAGAAAAAAACCCCAAACAACCCACCACCACATAAACAATACAGGAAGTAATGAAAGGAATGACCTGTAAGAGCCTGAAAGATGTGACTAAAAGAGCAGGCTTGATCTGTAGCCTATCATGGCATTAAAAACCCACCTGCTTCTTATGTATTAAGCACAGATCCCTTTGCTCTCACTGAGATCTTCCCCTTCCCATCTGAAAAGTTTTAAGTTGACTGGTCTATTTTAAATATGATTACACAACACAAGAAACGTTAGAGTTGAAATGTCAATTGGAACCTCTGAATGTAACTAAAATAATGGTTCAGGTTTGATGAAAAGAAGATGTCAAAGTGGTCCTCACTCAGAAGATTCTCTCCATGTTGCTATATTTACCTGAATCTACACTACATATATATCTATACAATATAAAGACAATAAATATCTTTTTCTTTGCATCCTTTTGTGATGCCTACATGCCACAAGGATCTTAACCATGTTGAGGAAATATGCCAGAAAATTGAATGATAAGTTTGACTCTGCTCCTCTGTATCAATATAGATCATACACTCTTTACCTGACTGTATTAGTGTGAAGGATCCAGGAGAACCTCAAAAATGTCCATTAGAGTGCAACATATCCTGATGCACATAGAGGGGCAGAGACTCTCTCATTTTCCCAGTCCCTTTGGAAATGGCACTGGACTTTAGAACATTGGTTTAGTGGCCAGTTTGAGATAAGAGAGTAATGGTATTTTTCCTTCCCAATGAATTTCATCCAAATTCATTTAAGTTCAAGTGAAATCTCCAACAGAATGAGGGCAAATTGAGCTGAAAAAAAAAAAAAAGCGAAGGATGCCTATGAAACAGCTGAAGGAAGCTTCACATCCATCATCCATGGAAATTCCTCTTTTTCCTCATTTTCCTGAATTTGGTGGCAGTGATTGCACCAAGTTTGTAAGCAGCTCTGCCTGGCTTAATGATAATACACTGGCAAAAAGAAACACATTCTTCCTCTGGTTTTTATTGCCTGCAAAATTCTATGAGAGTTTCGAATTCAAACAATCAATGTGAAGGAGAATAAACCATAAAAGCAAAGATTATTGCCTCAGAAATAGCTCTACTTTCCCTATCTCTCAATAACGAGGCAAGAACTTTATGGAAGATTTGACAGTGTCTGGTGCATGGTATAAAGGAGAAAGAAACACATACATGATTTGATACCAGGAAAAGACATTATCAGTTTTTACACAGCGTGCAAGAGAGAGCTGGAAAGAGCAGCCTTTCTTTGCAAATAATGCTCTTAAGTTAAAATCTGATCTTAGTGCTTCTACTCTGCACTGAGAAAATTAAATGCAACTACCAGAGAAAAGTGCAAAAAGCCAAATGTATTCCTGCAAAAAAGCAGTGTGCAAATTGCATGCAAATGAGTTGTCATTTTCCAAGAGTACATCTCCTCCCATTAGAAAAGGAAAACTTAACTCAAAAGCATGCTGTTCACATGCTGCTTGTAGGCTATTAAGGTAGACTGAAAGAGATGCTCTGCAAACTCTATTTTCATCTGTTTCTTGCTGATGAAATACACTCCAAGACCTACTTTAAAAACATACACAAAGTTAATTTATTCTTCAGTATAAAGCAGAGAGAGATTCTGGGGTGCCTTTGATCATGAAGACATACCTTGTTATGAAATATATGCCAGATGTTTAGATTCAGAGGGACTTGGTTTTTTTGGTCAAACTCTATCCCTAGAATATATTTTCTTTACCTTGGTTGTTTTAAAATGTCTGTTATCAAACTCCTTCAAAAATTATTTCAAATGCATTGGTGCTGGTTCAGATATTTTCTTTTTACTTTTCCATTATTATGCACGTCAGAATTATTATATCAAACTCAGCTAGACCACTAATATGAATTTCTTATCTACTTTGGAAATGCTTAAATAGCAGGTATTTAAAATTTCAAACATACAGTATAAATAGAGACAATTTAACATAAAAAACCCCCAACCTCCAATTCCCCAAACCAAAATCACAGCAAATCTTCACTAATAGCTGGAACTACAGTGTCTTATATGATATTTAAACAAAACTTGAAAGAAAATTGTTACTCTTTCGCACTGTTCACATAGTGCATGGTGTCCATGAAATGGTGAAGGAAATCTCCATATTTCAGAATTTCTATTTTTTTCCCCAAAACCTGACTTTTTATTTGTGGGAAGGGAGAGAATGAACCTCGAGGGAAATTTTATTTTATTTTATTTTTTTAACACAGAATGAAAATACTTGTTGACATGTCAACGTTCACCAGGAAGAGAAACACACACTGGAAGCAGCTCTGCCTAGAAATGCAAGATCCTTCAGAGGCTCCTCATGGCCTAAACCAATTTTTGAAGAGACACAGTGTTTGAACTCGTTTAGATCCTGCAACATTGTTGGGCGTGAGGCTTTAATGGCTGGAAAAATCTGGGACATAAAGTGTATTGGCCACCGTTCACCATCTGTGTTACTGGAGTGACAGGAGGGGAATATTCTGAAAAGCAACACATCTGCGTGAGTAAACTTGGGCAGTATGGTAAAAAGTCATCTGACAACTAACCTTACCAGGGATTAATTAGAGTCCAGATCAGAAACAAATACGGTAAATGTGCAACTCAAATGGCTAAACATTTCCTCTCTTTTCAAATATGTTTTTTTATGTTATATTTTGGGACGCAAATATAATATCAGTCTCAAAATATCCTCATTCCCTTTTTAATATAACATTTATTCTGTTATGTTGATTTTTGTTCATCTCTGAGCTGGAATTTAACAGTAGATTAGATCACTTTAGAGCTTTTGTTACTATGGTAACACTGCACTGCTGTTATATTTCTTCACCTCCAATCTTGATTTTGAGGTGAGTGGTTATATTTATTCTTGTCCTTTACAGGATCTCAGTGTGATGGAAAAGCATTTGGTAGAAGAAAAATGTTAGCATAAGCTCCCACCGTAAGGTGGGGAGTCCATAGTGGCTAATTTGTGCTGAAGGTTAAGTGTGCAGTGGGTTAAACGCATTCACTTAACTTTTAAGGTCTTTCAGTTCTAAATTAAATTAAATTACAGGTGAGTAAAGTTTGTGCTGGTCACCCTTGAATTGCCTCTCTGAATAGCTTAGGAACAGTACGGCACTAGTGAGGTGTTCAGAGAAAGAACCAGCTCCAGCTCCTCTGAGAAATGAGGCATCATCCAACACAAGGATGGAGAAACTCAATCCAGCAGCATCAACCAGGTCTTGCTTTATGCGCTACAAAACCTTGTCCTTCACTGAAGCTGCAGTCCACACTGCAGAAATTTCCTGCACATCAGGACCACAGGATGTGGAGACTGTGCCCAGCTCTTGACAGCCCAGCTGTCCCACATGCAGCTCCAACTACCCAATGCAGAGGTCTACAGCACTGCCGCTCTGTGGAAAACTTCTTCTCCACCTGCCTGCACTGTACCTGGCTTTATTGGCCTGTAATAGTGGGTACCTTACATCAACAACAAGCATTCACAAAAATACAGATAGTATTGGAAGCCAGGTTTATTAAACACATCACCTGGTACTTTCCACTGGAGGCTTTTCTTTTACGCTGCTTATAATTCTGTTAAACTGAGCTGAAGTTGAAAGAGAAGATGTTTATCTAAGAGGGTTTAAGAGCATCATAGAATTGTTTGCAAGAAACCTTAGAGACCATCCAGTTCCAGCCTCCTGCCATGGGCAGGGACACCTTCCACTGATCAGGTTGCTGAAAACCCCATCCAGTCTGGCTGGGAACACTTCCAGGGTTGGAGCATAATCCCCTCAGTCTTCCTCTACAAAAGGAGAAAGACTTCTCAGGTAAAGTAGCCTGCATATGGATGGACTCCTGAATAAAATTGCTTTTGGGAGTAAGGGCTTTCTCTCAGAAAATAAAGCTACTTTTTTATTAAACTATGACTAAGATTGTGAATAGTCCCGTCTAGGCATTTATCACTTGCTGATTTTTTTCATGGGCAACTTTAAGAAAAATGTTTGGGCAATTTTTGATATAGAATTACAGAAAAAATACACTTTTCCATACGTCTTTTGTTCGGGACATGTCTTTCATCATCCTGTGAAAATCAAACCAAATTCTGTCAACTTAGGAACCTGTAAAATATATAGCTCACAGACAGAGGAAAGACTCTTCCACCTTCAAAATAAATCTTCTCTTCCCAGATGTGTTAGAGCCTCACTTCTCAACCTCCATTCCCAAGGGAGCAACAGCACTGTTCCATCCCCTCTAAACTCCCGAAAGGTGCATGTGAAACCTTTTTTTTTTTTTTTTCAGACAGCAGGAAGGATTAATTGGTTTTTAATTAGGGAATGCGTTACATCTGCCCAATTCTCCCGGCACCCACAGGGTGGCGAGCGTGTTCTGTGCTATCAAATTAATGGCTTTTGGCTCACAAGGTCACTTTGCGCAAATAAACATCCTGTACATCCTCTCGTAGGATTCTTCTGAGTCCTTCTCTTAATGCTGAACAATTGCAGAATTCATCATATCCCACCTGTGTCTGATTTTTTAAAAACCATTAATCTAAATCCCCACTCAGCTTATTTCATCAGTTGGTCTCATTTCATTTTTCTCCTCATCTGGCAACAAGTCCAATAAAAATTATCACATGATGTCATGCTAGAATTCATTTCAAGCCAGCAATAATTTTAGGGGTTGCAGGCTACCTCTCACAAAGATATCTGATTGAATAGTAACTGGTAAACACTAAACTGCATATCAAGTAGCATAACTCACTCCAGTGGCTCACTAAAGCTTCATTGGGTTTGTCCTTGAGGCAATAAAAGTAACTGCTTAATATTTCACCGTCTCTTTGATCATTTTTATAACATTTAGTTACCAAAGAACATTAGCTGAAATGTAACATCTGCTTGTCAAGAAAAAAAAGAAAAAAAGCACATTTTAATTTTATTTTTTTTACCTTCTCTTTCTAATGAGATTGATTGAGACATAAAGATGACAGGTATTTGCATAGAAGCCAAGAGCAATTCCACAGGAACAAGTGAATCTGCATTAGTAGTAGCAGCAAAATAATGAAAATACAGAAAACATTCAGAGCACAATAACAGCCATGGTTGCATTTAACAATTACAAGAGAGTGAATTGATCATATCTAGGGAGGAAGGCAACATTCTTTGGGGGTTAAAGCACACTGGCAATTTCTTGCTAAAAACGACAGTTTGTTTTGCCTGTAACTTGTGTGCTGGTTTCCCTGTGTGGCTGTAAAAATTCCCAGACCAGACTGGCAAAACTCAAGCCTACTTTGTATAGGACCAAGGAACTGTACATGTGAGAAGAAGAGGAGAATCAGATTCTGTAATATGCACTCTTCTTGGGTGTTCACAGATTTTCCAATTTGGTTTTAAAATAAAAATATATTAGCATCTAGCTAGGCAAACTTAAGTTTACATATAAAGTAGGCCAGGTTGATCTTGATGGAGTGAGAGAACCTGTCTGGAATAAAGATGATTATGGTCTACAGGAAAAATAAGAATGGGCAGCTTATTTGGGATGCAAATAATTTGACATTTATTCAGTGCTTTACTTGACATCAGCAGCAGAAATAGTGCATATCCTTCCTGTACCACCACTCGACAGAGACCTCAGGAGAAAAAGCAAAAAGTACTGGGAAAACAATGGCTTGGTGTAGCATTACTGGGCAGAAATCTTTGGCATTGGAATCGGGGTGCCTTGATTCTCACAGCCCTGAATCAGCACTTGGGTTGGTGAAAGACATGTACGTCTCTGCAGAGGAGAGTGTGATGCATGTTGGAAGAGCAAAATTCAGTTCCCTTGGTGGATACACACAACTTTGTCACAAAGCCAGGCAAAAAGATCCATCCTTTCCAGGTCTTTGCTTTGAAGAATCAGATTTACAACACCAGGAAAAGTTGGTGTGAGGAACTGAAAAGCAGTGGTTGTGGGCATTTCAAAAGATGCACATGCATGCATGAAACACCAGTACTGTGCTAGTCCTGCAAGGAAGGACAGTGAAGAAGCTGAGAAACAGAAGCAGCAAGAACCAACTTGCATCTATGGCAACTCTTTTCACTACTGCTGGTGAAATTTAGCATGTTCTGAGAGAGGCAGATGCTCTTGAAGAGAAAGAGCATCTCGAGACTGAGGTCTTTAACCATTTAAATGACTCTGTCTTGCTTCTATGGGTAGTCAAACATACTTGTCAGTTTGCTAGGTTGCAGCCAGTCTATCAGACATACCTTTCCTGGGTGTCTGTCCCTTTGAGTTTTAAGCTGATGTCAGTAGGCAGAGACAGACACAGAAATCCTCCCGAGGTGAGGAACTTGTGAACTGGGGGACTAACAGTGGGTAACACTGGGAGAGGGAGCTCAGACATGCAAAGGAAGGTCAGACTCTCACAGCTCTCCCTCCTCAGGGTCTGGCAAGTCCCTTCATGCAGTGCTCACTGGGTTGGAGTCACTACTCCAGAATAAGGAAGATACAAGATTGGCACTGTGACTTTTTCTCCCTTTTACCAGAACTGGTGCAGCAGTATGAGTGTTGTACTTCTCCTCCTCCTTCCCTTTGGGAGTGTAGCAGTAGGTCTGCGCTGCTCTGTCACAGCATTTCAAGCAAGAGTCACATTTTACTGGGAGAACAGGGGCAGAAATCCACTCTTGGATGTGAGAGACCAGATCTAAAGGGTATTTCAGTAGCATGCAATCCTCCCTCAGCAGAGACAGCGATGCTTTTAGCTCCACTGCAAAAGGTCAGGTTGCCCTTGCTAACACAACTGCCTTTTAGACACCTTCATAAAATCCTAATGGCACTGGAGTACCTTGTGGAACTTCCTGGAAATAAAGAGACAAAGTGAAGTGTACTTGGGGCTGTCCTCATCCCGCTGTCTCCTGTTAAAAACAAGAGTGACTTGTTCTCTCTAGGACTTGGCACTGAGCTATGTGAGACTTATTGCCTATGCCACATCACCCTGTGCCCCAAGACAAACACCTCCTATCCAACAAAGATCATCTGAATAGAGAGCTCTTCACTTGGCTGCCTGCTGAAAGTTTTGCTTCCACTAAGGAAAATGTATGAGTTTACCAGGTAGCAGAGGTGAAGATGACTGTACCCTCCTTACAAGGATTTAAGTCAACTGGTTAAACACACAATAAGGCACATGCCTTTTCTGGATTAGGCTTTCAGAAGGAGCTAATTAGACCAGACAGCTTGGCAAGAGCATTGTACTGAAAACTCAAATTGGACCAATCATTATTATAAAAGATTGTCAGCCAGAACCTGTAACCAGGAGGGAAGAGAATCAGATTTCTATTCTATTCAAAGGGAAACTTTAAGGGCCACTGAGAGGGTAACCATGATATTCTGTCTGAAGAGAAATGATAAAATGACACTATTAATGGAAGTCCTGAAATTGATAAAATTTTACTCTTCTTGGTGTTTAGGTACTGAAATGCAGCACTTTACCAGGTGCAAGGGCAAAATCTGCAATTTTCCTAATTACTTTTGATTTCAGAATAGGACATTCTTTTCCTCTATAACAATTTTCTAAATTCAAGTATACAACAACAAAAAAAGCACCAGTCATGTTTGTGGTCACAGATGAGACTGTGTCCTTCTGGTGACACATTTTGTCTAAATAAATTTGGCTCCTTTCACACATTTTCTTGATTAGTTTTATTGCATTTTACTTTAAAAAGAGATTAATTCCTTTGAGGAATTAATATAGAATTATACATGTCAGAACCTCATTTGCTGGAAAGCAGTGGAAGTCAAGAAGGCTCTAAATTGGCCAAGTAAAACCCAAGATACTTTACAGGAGAAATGGTGTAGAAGCAATCTAACATACCTTCCATTTAAGCACATGCTTTTCAGTAGATATGTAAAATTTTTCTTGACATACATTTAGATTTAGTCCAAAAACATCCTATATTTTTATATATCTACATTTATGCAAATTTTTGCATTATTAAGGTGCAGAAAATAATTTGCCTTCCAATATTTATTCTCTTTTTCATTTTGTTTCTGTTTTGTACGGCATGTTCCCAAGCTCAGGACATTAAATTTCTATTCATGTTTTGCTCTTCAATCTTTTGTGTCCTTGCAGCTGATTCAAAGCAAGGATGCTGGAGAAAGAATAAGAGGATTTTTATAATAGTCCTTAGCTGATAATAATTAAAGTTGCGGCTGATCACGATTAAAAAAAAAAAATCTTGACATTAAAGGTAGTCTGAATGTGAGGCATGTGAGTTTGAACTGTAAATGTTCTCTGCTGATTTGATAGTGTTTGTTCTGATACCAACACAGTTTTCAATGAAGAATCACACTCAACAGACACCCAAAAGTGAAACATTTGGCTTAGAGGCAGAGGCCTATTTCTATAAGAATTAATCTTACCAAGCTAAAGCTGTTTCAGTCCATTCAGACCTTGAGTTTCAGAAGAGAAGAGGTTAAGGGAATTTCATGCTGCTTTGTTTCTGCCAGCACAATCCAGGGACTGTGAAGTCCATCTGCAGCAAAGCACTTTGCCGCAGGCAGTGTGGTCTTCTCGCTTTTTTACATGGCTTAGATGTTCCAGGAGGGTGATAATAAGATGAGCTGCAAGAAGCTGAATGCTTGACCCCACACTTGTGTTGCTATGTTTTATACACCAGACAAGTGCTAATTATATATAAAGAACCAGTAGCCTCTAAGGGCTGAAGTATCAGATGGGGAGGTTCCACTTCCTGAGACCAACATTTGCTCTCCGTTGTGCCACAGAAAAGAATGAGATATCCTCTTCAAAAGGAATACTTTAGGCCGTATCAACTTATGGATGGAGTTACCCTGACTTAATGAACCATCCTCTCCTACTGAATTGTAGGTGTGATTCAGTGTCTAAATTTCATGCTCACTTCACATAAATTACCGTGCTTTGAGTCAGACTAATTATTGTTATAGGCTTCCTTTCATAATCTTTGAATTCAGGGTAACACTGCAGCTCACTGAGGTTTGAAAAGAAAACTAAAGTGCTATAATTTTGGGTTAAAATCTTTGCCTGCCTCCTATTACTACGTCCAGGTATAAACCCAGCCCTCTCTTGCCAGGATCCCCTCTTTTCTTGCCCCCAGGATTTGATTTTGCCTTCCTGGTCCATGATGACATACTGGGATTGCCCCCACAGAGCTGACCTTAGCAGAAGTACTTGCCTTAGTGTTCTCTCACAGGCAACAGGAGTGGGAAATGGAACCCCCATTAGCTTTCAGAAAGCTCAGTGTTATTCAGTGTTACAAAGAATTAAAAGAAAAAGTATATCATAAACCCCTAACAAATCCACCTATATGCTGCACTTATCAGCTGTCGTCATCCATCATCCATTAAGTATCCTGATAGACACAAATTCAGCTCACTCTCTGCATTCCAGCCTGCCCCTCCTTGTTAGCCTTCACTCATCACACACCAGGACAGGCTCTTTATACCCTTTCCTTGATTGTTTGTCTGGTGTCTTGAACTGACCAAGCCAGCACATGCAGTTTTCTCCTAGAGGAATAGCTTTCACCAGAAGGCTTGACCCACAGAGTGATTTAACTACTCATTTGTCTTAACAGCCAGGAGCAAACAGATAAGAAAGAAATGCATGTTACACAGAGCACTAACAAAAGCTGGTTTTTGAATTATTTTTTCCACATATCATTACATTTGCTTCCTTAAGCCATATAACTGGAGATAAACAACTTTAAAAAACAGTGTCTAAGGTGTTAAATCCTGTCCTTGCGTGGCAGGTTTGTTAGGGTGTTTTCATCACTCTTCTGCATTTATACTGAGAGGTTCAAAGTACAGCTAAAAGAAAACTGGCTATTTTTCTAAAAGATGCAGGCTTTTATTGTCATAGTCTGGTTATGTTTGTTTGACATGGGTGAGTTTTTATCTGTCTGAAGTGTGCATAACTGAAAAAAACCTCAAATCAAAACTGCATCTACGATCAGTATCAGTGAAGCTGATCGTACAGAGTTGGTGAATTTTCAGGATGCTTGACAAATTTTGCATAAAACTGATGCTGTTAATGAAACCTAGAAGTCTGCATAGAAACTTCAGCAGCATTCCTTCTTTTCCATCCTTTCTCCTAGGCCAGTTTTTTATTACTAAAGCTGCAGGAATATAATTCAAGAGACACATTGCTGCTTTTATATCAAACAATGCAACTGTGTCCTGAATGATCCACTTCAGAGAATGCTTTAGCAATAGAGGGTAAGTACTGGCTTACCAAAAACCTAATGTTCTTTTGACACAGATGCTATGGTGAGATGAGGCTTCATTCTAGGTTCAGTCAGCTAAGTGAGTCTTATGTGCCACAGAAAATGGAGGAGCTGACTGGTCCAGGAATCTACTTTTTCTCTTATCTGCTAAGATATCAACCAGTGTAGACCTTCCAATACACACCTTCCAGAAAGCAGGTAGGTGTGACGAACAGTGGGGCTACATCTGACCCCAGGCACCAGTTGCTAATCTTGGAAAGGCTAAGTTTTGCCATGAAGATGTCGTCCATGAAATTGCCTCCTGTCTGACCCACCCTGTTTCTCTCGTCTCCTCTCCTTTCCCCTTAGTTTTTTTCTTTTATTTTTCCTATTAATGCATTCCCTTTTAATACTGGTCTAGAAGAAGAAGAAGAAGAGATGACCTCAGTTGCAACCTGGGAGGTTCTCTGGTTCTTATTGAAGCATAACTCTCACTGGACCAGTGGGATTTTTATCCAAATAATGAAACTATCACAGCAGGTTTGTAGTATTATATTTCACATGCAGGCCTTTCAGAGGTCAGAAGATTTCAGTTACTGTAACGTATGCATTGCTGGATTGAAGAGCCTGCACTCTGGGGAATGAGAGATTGACATCCAAAAAAAAAAAAAAAAAGCATGTCTGGGATAAAGAAAGGTTGCTTCATAGAGAGCAGACCTTTAAAAATTCTGTGTTAATACTAAAAATGTACACTGGGGGCTACCATGGCAGCGTAGGTGCACAAGTGTTTTGTACAGAGAGAGGCATTTATTTCACTGCAGATTCCTATCTTGGGGAATGTGCTGTGCTCAGCTCTGTCAGGGTTCTCTTTCATCTTCTGTGCCTCTCTTATGGGCAAGACAGTGTTACACTCACAGAGTCACTCAGCCCAGGGAGCTGCAGAGCAATTAGACCCTCCAGACAGATATTCAGTCATAAATATGGTCATCACAAAGATATGGAATATGGAATATGACTGGTATCTGTCCACACAGTGGAAAAAAGCAGAGTCTGGTCATGCAGCCTTAACATATATTCTGTGTTTAAATACAGCATTAAGTGCTCACAACTGATAACAAATGACACACCGCCTACATTTTGGTACTGTATGCAGAACAGGATGTTTACCACTATTTTCCCTTGTCAGCTGCAGGAATACTAACACAGTCATCTGTGTGGCGTGTTTTGGCCTCAAAAAAAAAAAGGCAGAGAGTTCTGATATTGTCCAGCAAAGTGCAGCACAAAGCCAAATTGTGCTGTCTGCCAGAGCTGTGTAGGGGCAAGTTATGAACAATCCACTCATTGCCCTAAAGGTGTGGCAGCTGGAGATAGCTCACCACTGTCAGTATTCCTAGATCTAGTGAGTTGTCTGAAGAAAAGAAAGGGCTCAATAAACTGCCACTTGCTTATGCAAAGAGAAAATAAAAAAGGGAAAAAAAAGAAAGGGATAAGGGGCAAAAAAGTGCAATTGAACATAATGACTTCAATGCAAACCAAACGCTGTCAATACCTCTGCTGAACTGCCAGGACTTTTAGGAGCCATAAATCAACAGACCATTAGTACCAGTAGATTTTGAAAAAATCATTGCTTTAAGTCCCGTGTTACAAGTAGTGACTTTCGTCTGTTGTCTCAGTGGGCTAATCCCTCTTGTCATTTTTAGTCCTCATTCCTGCACTTCTAAGCTTGATCATGTTTCCTAAGTAGTTGCCTGGTCTGTCATAAAACCATATTCAAAAGGTTCCTGAAGTCTGGCGGAAGCCCTTCCCTTTACTCAAAGTTTCTTAAGTAACATTTAATTTCTCAAAGGAGCGACTGCAACACATCTCAGAAAATGCTGCATTTTGGCAACTGCCTGCTGGGCTGTGTATAGGAGTGAAGTATTGCCATTCCAGGTAACTAGAGGGCACCATAAAGGAAAACACCATAATATTTTAATAAAAAGAACTATTCAGTCTTATTAGATGAATTATATGCCTTGCTTGGGTTTCACAGTGCTTTCAGAATTTCTATTCTAACCTCATTTTATGTTGCTTGCAATTTTCTAATAGTTTCTAATCCTCTTCTACCCTCCCCCTACCCCAAAAGAATTTAAGCTTTTTATGCATTTTTGGATTAGTAGGGAAAAATCTTATTCAGTTATACAGAAATTTAACACTTTATCCCATCCCAGGCAGGCAGTTTGGTGAGGAGGGGAATTTACAAACTTCATCTTCCTCACAATTCTTATCCTTTTGGATTATAGGGTATTTCTTACTTTCTTGATCACAGAATATACCTGACCTGCATTAGTTATTGGATATGTTATGGCTTTTAAAATAGAAAGTAGGGTTTAAAATCTTATTGCTGTCATAAAGATGCTGAGGCGATGGAGAGGACGTGTGAGCTCTTTTCTACTACCAGCCCTAGTTGGGAGAGGCAATGCTCCTGCAGAGAGGCCATGCAATGTGCAAATGATGAAAATGTACCCTTTTTCATTCCCATCTCCTTTTCCAATTGAATAAAGGAACAAGGCATATCAAGGTGGAATGCTCAGACCAATTATAATAAGGAAACCCTCTGCTATTTGTAAAAATAACGTCTATATGTAGCACAAACAATTAACTGGGTAGAAAATGCATTGCATTAGTCTGCAGTACAGCACAAAAATTTGACTATAACAGAGCATCCTGTCTTTATATTTTTCATTAGAGATACTTAGCAATGTCAAACAATGTGTGGATATAACTTTGTGTTCTAAAAATACTGCTGAATTTCCAATGAATTGCAAATATGTCGATGAAGTTGCATTGTTTACTTCCAATAATTTGCTGATCTATTGTCTCAATGTCACAGCAAATTCCTCCTGAAAGGGGAAATTTCCTATACACCAATTTGTCTATAACACACTGATAAGAATCACTTTTTCCTGATTTTTGACACCTCACAGAAAGCTAAACTTATTCATGTCATAATCAGTAATTACTCACCTGAAAATACATCACTGATAACTCCACTTTCATCTGTCCACACTTTTATATGTTTCCATTGTCAGACTCAGTAATTAGTGTTGGGGTTAATGAACATTAACCAAAGCAAGCGGTGAAAGTCTGAAGTTACTACACTAAATATAGAGACAATATCACATTCTATTAACAACTTGTTTTCACAGGCATCTTGAAGTTTTGTTTTCCATTTTTCTCCCACAGTCCCTTGGAAGCTAAAACAGAGATTAATACTTTAGTGTTTTTACAACAGGAGAATTTCTCTAGTGATACCTAATGTTTTGTTGTAGAGAAAGAATGGTTATCATTGACTTTGTTGCTTTGTTTTTTTCATTGAATAGTCATCAATTTTACAGCCATAGAGAAACACATTTCAGAGTTATGGCACAGAAATGTCTTAACCTCGAGGAATGAATATCCATCCATGTGTATTGCCAGATGAACAGCCATGGGATACCCCATCCAGTGAGCCAAAACAGCAGCCCCAAAAGTCTCTACACTGCCCTGTCACTCAGACATCCATTCCTACATGACAGTGATGCTGTAGTTACAGCCCTTGATCAGAAGTAGGTCAACAGAAATAGAATTTGGACCATACACACCCCAGTTTGGGCAGAATTGATGCAGGTAGCTGCTGATTTTCCTTTCCCACTGTTACTTGCTTATCTACAGATAACACTGCAATTTCAACCATCTCATCACAACAAATCTCACCTTTAAGCACTTATCAGTCCTTAGCTAGAAAATACAGAAGGGCTGTTACATGCACCGTGTCACTTATCTCCTCATCTGCTTGTTGCCCAGCAAACCACCCCTGTTTATCTTCATTCATAGTCTGGGGGGTGTGTTTTATACTCATCTTTAAACGCTGAAAGGCTGCTGTGCTGACTCTGAAGCAGCACTTTTCAAAAGCATTTGTGAAGACAACAAACACTTCTTGGATTAAGTTATTTTTACCAATCTTATATTTAATTACTAGAATGATGAGACAATTTAATTATAACCAACCATGCAAGCCTATAAAGCGTTTGAAAGGCAGTCCCATGTTCAAATACATCTTCTTTCTTTGTTCCCAACACAAAGTACAGCAGTGCAACCCTGAAGTGTGCACCATGGCACTGCTGTGAAGCCTTTTTCTTTGCATGAAAGCTGGTGAGCAGCACCAGCTCAGCAACAAAAGGCCATCCCCTACAACCCCAGAAACAGAGGTGCAGGAAAAGGGTTGCTGATTTAAGTTCATTTTTCAAGTATTGACCACCTGCAGTCTGAATTTATCATCCCACAAGAATGCAACCTACAGATGCCTCCTTGGCCAGAATGAACAATTTGTACTATAGTAGCCAGTTTGACTGTCGTATTTCTTTTTGTTAACGTGAGCTCACGTTTAAATTATAAAGTTGTTTCCCAATTCAAAGCTTAGTGCCCAGAGCTACATTCTGTGCTATAGAAAGCTACACTGTGATTTTCATAAAGAATAATACCTGTATTGTTTACAGAGCAGGGCTAGAGACAGCTCTGCTCACTACCACCTGCAGGCATTGAAAATTAGAACAAGTACATGCTTAATCATTTACCAGGAAAATGGAACAGTTACAACAGTTACAATAACAAAAAAAAAAAAAAAAAAAAAAAAAGAAAAAGACAATATGCCACAAGAGTGTCAAACATCAGCACTTTTTGACCTAACTCTCAATGACTATTTTCTCAAGTAAATCCCTTTATTTGGTTGTTTGGTAGTAGAGACCTTTTTGCTTGCTGGTTACTCAGAGGCAGCTGAGATAATTGACTGAGAGTCAATCCACCTGCAAGTGAAGGCTCAGCTTCTAGAGAATAAGATCTGCTTAACTTGGAGGAAAGCAGTGTGCTCCATTATAGCATTATTTGTATAGAGCAGTCTCGGAAGGAAAGGGACTGGTAATTCTTTGGCTTGTTTTTAGTGCAGGGGGTGGATTTGGTCAAGCAGTGGGGTACCTGAGAGACCACCTGGTGGCCACCAGCTGCCTCCTACACACAGCTCTCCAGGTGGGCTTCTTTCTCTTCCTCATTGGAAGCCCTTATAGCAAGGGAATATTTTACTCTACTCATAACATAGGCTTATTCACCAAGGACCTGAAAATTGATACTTTAGATCAGAGCCTGGCAAAATTTTTTTTATGGTGGGTTTTTGGTGAAGGTAGGTCAGCCTCACGGCAGCACCAAAAGGAAGCTAAGTCTGAGTAAACAAGGTAGAATAAATGCATAAATATTTCCAGTTGTTTAGGTTGTTTGCATCCTTATTAGTTGAGTTGTTAATTGGAAGCAAAATAAATATAATGCAAATTCAATTTAATAGTGGGCACAAATGTACTCAGTTTGTATGCACCATATTCTGAAATAAAATGCATCTGATGTACCTGCTGCCTCTTAAAAATACAAATAAACAGCCACAATTATTTTACTGATGATGCTACAGGAATTTAGGGATTCATGTCTTTCATTTTAACCCTTATTTTAAAGGCAAGATTTTTCTTAGCAGATTAGCATCCTTCAGGATGTACAATTCTTGCACCATAACTGTCTCCTAAGACACAAAAGGCACCTGTAATGCCTCATGTCCAAAAACTCGATGCCACAAATGTGAGACACTACAGGGGGACACCATTTCAGCTTTGAAAACTGTTCCTCATGTATTTTTGAGTGTGGACACACTGTGCCTGGCAAGCAGCAATCAGCCACCCATTACCTTGCCCAATCTGCACCTCCCTGAGCATTTCAGACTTGGACAACCATCAAATCCCTGTTTTCAAAGCATGTTGGATGAATTTTACCCAGTACAATCAAGCGCTTCTGGTAATGCACACTCCCAAAAGTCTCTCTCCAAAGGCAACCAATTTGGGAATGCTACTGGAGTCAGGCAGAGAAGAAGGGAGGGAGCTGGTCCTATGAATTTGTGTCACCCATTTTTACCTATTACTGCAGGCAAACTGCCTCTCAGTTTCCAAGAGAGGAATAAATCTCAGTTCAGATCCTTTAGCTGAAGACCAGATGCTCATGCGAATCTGTGGATAATGCAGTTTCTAGCAGTATCATCTGGTAGAGGTGCTCCCCAAGGGCACAGCTGCATCACCACCAACACCAGCACACTCCCAACAACAAACCCAGCCTGTGAGCAACCTGCCACTGGTCTCACCACTCCTACAGTGAGCTATCCTGGCATTGGTAAGCAGGCCAGGGTAAGCAGTGCCCTGGTTTTCACACCTCTTTGCTGTGCTGAAGCAGCAGAACTGGAACAGTTCTCCAGCTCAAACCTTGCTCATCTGAGCTATTTGTGACCTGGCTAATTTTAATCCTCCCCAGAACGGCAGGCAGTGGGTTTTCCAGCTTGACTTTGCCACCTGCAAAGGTCAGTGTCAAGTAAGGTCTGCCCCTTTCTCACTCTGTTACCTTCAGGTACTCATGTCTGCATGGGAGCAGGATTCCCACCATCACACCCTCTATGATCACAAGAGGGTAACAGCAGATACCAGATCACTGCAACAGACACAGACCATCATCTTTATTCTCTTCACAACTACCATACCCTCATGTTTTCCTAGCCAAAAGAAAGGGAAAACCTGGTAGGAATTATGTCTATCAAGACAAACACAATCATACAGGGAGAGACAATGAGAACTTTTCTTCCTGTTAAGTAAAAGCCTCTGTACTTTTTCTCAAGAGGGTGTCGAAACACTGGACTTGCCCAAAATTTTGTATGTTGTATATGAAATATTTTGTCTTCAGAATTCTCTGAGTTACTCTCATTTGGGCATTGGGAAGCAGCAACAGTTTATGATAAAACATCCCCCAAGAAGTTAATTCCGTTCAGGGAGTAAATGCTGCAATTGTAGAGGAGACAGGAGAAAAAAGTGCTCAGAAGAGGCCGGGTTATCTTTTTTTTTTGATCACATGGCTTACTGGGGAAAAAAAAAGGTTTTGTTCACCTGTTTTCACCCTTTAAAAATGCCAAAATCTCTGCATTACTGATACATGTATCAGAACAAAGAAAAGGCTTTGGACACTTTGGACACCTACATGAATGTGTGGTAACAAATGGGTCAGTCTGGGTTCAGAGTCAGGATCTGTCCCCAGCCACTACAGCTTCAGCATGCTTAGGGAACAAAAAAAGCAAATATATATAATACATCCAAATAAAGGCTGCTAAGGGCCCGCCTGATTTCCTATGAGAAAACAAGAGCCTACAGGGGTAGAAATAAATTAGGTAAAAATTAATGGGTTTTTAAATTCTAACTAGTAAGCATATCACCCAGGGCTAGGCGAACTGCTCAAAAGAAAAGAAAAAAACCCAAACCAAACTGAAACCCTATGATTTTTGTCTTTCAGTAGCTGGGAATACTAATGCAAGAGCTCAAGGCAAATACATTAATCCCCCCCCAGCTATGCAGAAATAAATTGTCATGTTCAGCACTGCTTTCTTCAATGCCATTTCAACAAGGGTTTTTTCCCACCAGTTTCCTCTCAACAATAAAATTTAATTTCATTTAAATAACAAAATAATGCCCCAGACAAACCCCAGGAAAGATGGACATTAATTAGAAAGCATTCAAGTCCTGGTTTTGAGATAGATTGCATCTTTTCTACAGTATAAAATACAGATTTTACTTTTTCTCCTTGTGTTCAAAGTTGCCACTGAGCTGCTTGGAGTTCAGGGGCACTGAAGAAGGCGGGCCCATGCACAACCACAGTGAAGGATTTTTCCTGCAGCAGTGCATGTGCACAGACACAGAGAGCAATGGTCTACCAGCAGTAGAACCTAAGTTTGACAACAAAGCAAACATGTGCTATAATGTTATGCCTGAGTGCACAAGAATCCATTTAACTGGCACTCTGATAAACTTGATCTGAGTGAGAAATAATAGACGACTAAAAAGAAAAAAGAGGCAGTGGGGTTGAGAAGTAAAGGTGTTTGAGTCCCTTTAGAACCACCTGCAATGCTGACACTGCCCTTCCCAGTATTGTTAGAGGATGCTAACAGCATTTCCAGTATGGATAAAATATTAATTTTAAATGCAAAGGCAAGTAATCTAACACAACTTGTCCCAAGCTTTTCTCAAGTACTAGGATCAAGCAGAACCTAACAAGCAGGTCCAATCAGCTATCACTTTTCTGTTATCTGAGTTTGGCTTGCATGAAATTTCTCATGTAGATGAGAAGATAAAACACATTACAACAATCCATACAGTTTTTTAAACACAAGACAAAGCTAAGAAAAACAAACCAACCAAGAAATAACCTTTCAAATATGCTTCCCAAGCTTTCTTTCAGCAAAATAAGGTTGTGGAAATGCAGCAGTTGTCCCTTTATTTCTGTATCATTCAAGTTGGGAGATTTCCAAAAGACATAAATCAGATTCATTTTTTCAGGGGCTTAGAATAAAGATCAGTGTTCTTGATCTTTTTAAACCCTGTACCATCTGCAAACATATCCAGACATACAAACTGGCACAAAAAACCTTCCCCATGTTATAGTTCATTCGTTCCCTGTTTCACTGTGATTACAAAGGAAGTCTAACATACCATAAAACATTACCAGAAACATAGAGTTCACCAATGAATCTGCCATTAGTGGGGCTTTTAAGTACATTCATGCTTTCAAAAGTGCAGAGAAACAGGCTCAGATGAGACCTCTTGAGGTGAATCCAAAGATGGATGCTCTTCAAAACCTCAATTTAATACAACATTTCCCACAGAAGAGAAAGTGCAGGTGAAATATCTGACATCAAACAAGCAGGAGATGGGGAAAGCTACAGTGGCTCAACAGGGTTTCAAACCTAAAGGAGTAGCAGATTTGATAGGGATGGTTTTTTTCCCGCTTTCTAAAGAAATCCTGTGAACATCAGCGAGTCTCTAGTGATTTTGATCATTCTGTGGACTAGGAACAGGGGTGCAGCTGGGAGGAAACCACCCTGGTGATATTGCCTGAAAACCTTCTGAGGGCCTTATGTGCTCCATGTGCCTCCTGGCTGCAGAGAAACATCTGGCAGACAGGCACCAGCTCTGCAGGTGTCTGCTCACCCAACCAGAGCATTTTTAATAAATATTGTTAAAAATTTTTTCCCATCATCACTGCAACTAAGCTTGACAATGTGAACTGGAAAAGGCTGAAGCCTTTACAAGTGGCTATGCCTTCAGAGGCTTCATAAAAAGAACCCCAAAACTTATATCAAATACTTTACCAAAAGAACAGTACAGGAACCATGTCTGTTACGGGAGAGGGGGAAATAAAGATGCAGGATAATCACATGTGCACATGTCTGCTCTCCCCAGTTATGATCTTCTCTGCTGCTTTCTCCCCTCTCCTCAAGCACAGCTCATCATTGACCAGTCCTTCAGTGGAAGCTGTGAGTGTCCTTGGCTGTTGCTCCCTCCTTCCCTGATTCTCTGCTCTCAATGCTTCCTCAATGTTACACTCCTCAAAGGCTGAGATTGTTATGTCCACACATCACACACCAATAATCTTGAAGAAATACATATTTCTTGCGCAATTGTGGCTGGTATTTGCTCTACGTTGAAATGACTAGCAAGGATTTTGCATTTTAGGAGGAAGAGATTCATTTAGCTGGTAAGGCCAGTGTGGTTGTCACAACAGTGTGGATCAAACGTAGCCCTGAGGTGAAAATATGCAAGTACATTAACTCTGCATTATGTTTGCCTCTCTGGGAGAAGTCTTGTTATTTATACAATACAATTAAGGCATATGTCCAACAATGCTTGTAACATAAATATTTTAAGATGAAGGAAGAAAGACAAAAACAAAAACTCACTGTCAGTAAGCTGCCTCAGAAATGAAAATAAACTTAAAACAGTGTTATTTTCCCAGATGAAAAGCAAATCAAGAAATGAAACCTGGTGAAAAAAAGCAAAGAGGCAGGAAAGCACCTATTCTCACCCAGAATTTTTGTATGAAACATTAATATCTAGTAAATGCTTAGACAATTCCAGAACCTGAAAATGATGAGATACATAAGGAACAAATATTTTTGATATAATGTGTTCCACTCCAAGTCCTCCTGATGTCAGAAGGACATGACTTGAGAGAGGAATGTTTAAGTGTGAAAAGACCTTAGGCTTTGCAGCTCTGGGCAATCACAATTCAAACTGGTGTGTAAGAGGTGCCAGATCTGCAGAAACCAGGGCCTAATTGGTTTAGGCTGTGCCCTGAGCCTCAGGTATATTTGGTACATGATGATTTAAACTGAACTCCTCTTATTTTGCATTACAGGTCATGTTTAAGTCAGCTGCCTACCTGTGGGCTATAATTCAGAACACAAACAAGAATTTGATGATTGATGGAAAAACTGATGGGCGTGTGGCACAACCAGCGTTCCTTGTTTTCACTTTTAATTTATGTTGAATTAGTACCCCAAAACTCCATCTGGGATTAGGGTCTGACTGCTACTGTCCTTGTGTGCATTATTCAGTGCTATTTCATTCTTGGTGAGATTTCCAGTATACATTTTTAAGTATATGGAAAAATACTTGTTCAAGGGAAGAGCTGCAGTGAGGAATGTTTTCTTTCTTGGAAAAATTTTAATAGGAAAAGTAATAGCAGTGAAAAATGGACGTAGAATATAAACAGAACAAACTCCTTTCATAACAGCCTGCTGTTTGCCTAGAGATTTTTTTCTTTTTATTATTGGGTTTTTTATTGTTTTCAGAGAACATTTTAAGTTACGAAAGCCAGGACCCCTTAAACTAGGAAGACCTTAGGATGAAACATATAACAATATTGCTTTTCTGAGTCCATTTTCTCAGTGAAAATGGACAGATAATGATGACTTGAACTCTTCCTTCATCAAGATTTATATTTCTAGTTTCACTCCCAAAAGAAAGGTTCACACCACAGTCTCAGTGTTGACATCATTTGTTGCAATACAGTGCTGCAGTAATTTAATTTCTATAGTAAAAGAATCATAAAAACTTAGCCCTTTTGGGTTTTGCTTTGTTTGTTCTGTCTTCCAGTTGAACTATTGGTGAAGAATGTGCAGCAGGCTGGGAAAGACGAGAAAAAAGTAAAGTTAAAAAAACCCAACAAGCTTTTTCCTAGGAAAGTTCAGTCATTGTGTCATTAACCATAATATTTTCAGGGCAAAACCAGCCCAATTTCTCCCTGATCCCAGAGCACTGAGCCTGGAAAAAGCCACAATGGATCCAAAAGAGAATCTCGTTATTGAGCCTTCCCTGATTGAAATGTACTATGATTTTCCTAACCCTCCTCTTGGTGTAATTTAAAGGATACTGTCCTGGTTTCATCTGGAATAGACTTAATTTTCTTCCTAGGAGCTCCATAGTGCTGTCATTTGGATTTGGGGTGCCAACAACATGTTGATAACCTGTTTTAACTGGTGCTGAGCAGTGTCTAAACTAAGGCAAGGAGTTTTCAGCTGGTCATGCTGCCCCATCAGAGAAGAGATTGGGCATTCACAAGAGGATGGAAGGGAACACAGCCGGGCCAGCTGACCTCAACTGGCCAAAGAATATTCCATACCTAATGATGGCACGCTCAGCCTACAAACTGGGGGAAAGCTGCTGCTTGGGAACAGGTTAGGCATTGATCAGCTGATGGTGAGAAATTGTTTTTCATTCACATTACTTGTTTTTCTTGAGTTTTATTTTGCTCTCTTTTTGCTATTTTTGCAATGACCAAGACTTTGCATGGCACAGGGAGTGGAATAGACATGGGATCAAAACCATCCCTACACCCCATGCTGTGCATGGAAAGAAAACTGTGAGCAGGCATCAACGTGTACTCCTGAAATCCTGTATGTGTCTGGGCTCTGGAGGTTCTACCACAGTACTGGCTTTCTTAACTGGGAAAAACCCCTCTGTCTTAGCTTGTGAGCCAACATAAAGCAAAAGCCCTGCAAGGAATCCCTGACTGCAGCGTCCAATCTCTTACAGCAGATAACCCACAAAATTATGCAGTCTCCCCAGTTTTCTTCCCCCTCTTGTTTCCAAAGCAGAAGACTGTCTTGCAAACAGCATATTCCCACTCTGCTCCCAGGTACAGCATCATGTGAAAGCTGCTTTTGCTGGCTTCCTCTCCTCTAGTACCCAGCCACCCTGGTTAACAGCTTGCTGTCACAAGGCTTGCTGGCTATGGAAGAGCTGCAGTGACAGCCAGCATGACATTTACTTTTTGTGCTTCACTGCTGCGAGGGGCTGTATGAACAAGGAGCTAGTTCATCCAGGGACACATGGAGCTCAGAGTGGCAACCCTACTTCCCCAGGTGGCACCTTCATTACTGCAGCCCTGGCTGGGCAGAGAGCAGGACTGCGCAAAAGGCTGAAGTTTGTTTGAACAACACCATGGCCTATGGCATGGACAAGGTGGCCCTTACACCAAATTTTTTCCCCCTACATAAATAAGCTTGTGTATTTGATTCATTATGTAACAAAAAATCATTCCAATTACTCCCATTTATATCAGGGGAAACATGGTGTCAAAGGATGAGGAAAAGGCTGAGGTTACTGCTATAAGTAGTGGTCTGTACAGCTCAAACCAATGTGGTTTTAGAGACTGTTGCTAAAACTAAGCANACCAACGTTTTTCCCCCTACATAAATAAGCCTGTGTATTTGATTCATTATGTAACAAAAATCATTCAAATTACTCCCATTTATATCAGGGGAAACATGGTGTCAAAGGATGAGGAAAAGGCTGAGGTTACTGCTATAAGTAGTGGTCTGTACAGCTCAAACCAATGTGGTTTTAGAGACTGTTGCTAAAACTAAGCATCTAAACCAAGTCATCTATCCCTGAAAAAGAGAGAGGTTTAAGAGTGACCTCGAAAGTGAAAGCTGCCATCAGCCTAAAATCACTGCCAGCAGGTGAATTCTGCACTTGTCCATCCAGAGAAATTCTAAGCCTATATTAGCTCTCCCGTTTCCAAAGCTGCTGAAAATGCCTCACTCTGAAGAAACACTGTGTGGAAAACCTGAGCTGACCTATCTTGTTAGCTGGATCAGAAAGAGACATAAGGGGTAGAAAAAGGCTGCCTACTGATGTTTTCACCACTGATTTCTCATTCCATCCCATAATATGGTTTTATTTGTCATATTTGAGTTCATTTTTTTGGCAGACACCTTCAGTGTTAGTTACAGAAGAGACCAGGGATATATGGCTCTGAATGACCAACATTGCCTATGTCACTTGTACGGTGTTGCAGAGCACCACAAAGATGCCCATTAACAGAAACTTTTTCAGTATTTGAAATAAAACAGGAATGCTTCTCTTTGGAATGGGAAACACAGGCTTAGAATGATGTGCCAGTTCTTGAGGATTGTGTATTTTTCAGTTATTCAATAACATCAAAGAAATAGATAGCAACTAATTTGTTTGATTTACAAC
The DNA here is from genome assembly GCA_013398175.1 of Climacteris rufus. Lineage (NCBI taxonomy): Eukaryota > Metazoa > Chordata > Aves > Passeriformes > Climacteridae > Climacteris > Climacteris rufus. The sequence continues at coordinate 449,273 of VZRZ01006595.1, forward strand.
TGAATTATTTTTACAAGAACACACCAAGGAAAATACCTTTTAGGGATCAGTTTCTTGATGAGATTTCATTAGAACTATTAAGCATTATTTGCTGTTTGAGATAGTATCATCAGAGCCACCATTCCTATATGAAGGTCTTGAAGGAAAGTATCAGTATTGGATGCAAAAAGAAGCATAAGAGGCTTTTGACATTGATAAGTTTAGGTGTGCATGAGTACCAGCCTTGCATTTCTGTGTGTTTTCTTTTCTTAGGCATGAAAAGTGAAGTCTGCAGATTTCAAGTGGATGAATGCAAATACCCAGTGATAAGCGAATGAAAGCACACAAGATGGAAATTTTGAATGTGAACCCATTCCATGATTAAATACCACGGGACTCACATCATAAGCACATACAGTGAGAATGGGTCAGCAAGATAATGCAGAGAGCATCTGTTTCCACGAGCTGCAGAGAAGTTTTTCTGTTTGCATGTTGACTTGTTTGTTTATTTCTTTGAGAACCTCATTACAGGGAAACATAAGTTACAATTTCCTTACTGATTATTAGAGGATAGCAACAAAGGGCATATCTTGTCTGTTCAATGATCCATGCAACCAGAGCAATATCCTCAGCAAGCGAACTCAGACTGTAAGAAGCTGAAATGGCCAGTACAGGAAGTATTTTTAAATGAATATAGTTAGGGCTGAATCAAGGTGACCTATGAAGCCTGCTCCAAAATACTTTCTCTTAGGAAACAAAAACCCAAACCCTCAACCCTAATCCTCATGGCACCCTAGCCCCTAATCCTAAACCAAACCCTGATCCTAAACCTATCCCTAAACCTAGCATGCAATATCAGTGTTTCAGGTGCAGATGAGACGCTGCCCAGGGGATGTAATAACCAACAAGACCTTTTCACTTTCCATATGCTGGCACATTTTTCTGTGAGTAAAAAAAAAATTAAAGTATTGAATTTTAGAGATGGAATCTAAATTTTGTCAGCAGCTCCTGAAAGAGGGTGTCAGCTCTTTTCCATAGAGAGGAAAGCGGGTAGGTCCAGAGTTTCAGGTGAATTAATGTTTCCATGTATGTTATAGCTATATTTTTTATATGGTAAGCTGGAAAGTCTAGGGCTGTACTGAGTTTATATAGACTATAAAGCATTGAAACGGCGCTCGGTGGTCTTCATGAAGAAACCAGAAAGAATGTTCAATTTTGTATTTTCTTTTGTTTCTACATGCAACACATCGAAAAGATCTCTTTTCACAAATTTTATCAAAAAAGGTGTGCCATTTCTAGCAACAAGAAGTAATTGATCATGACACCAAGTGTTTTTGGCACTAGCAACAAGAAAGTGGTCTCGTTGAAGATTTTTTGCAATAGGTTTTCAGCTTGGCTGGAGGCTGCTCACCTGTTTTGCATATGCAGAGGAAATTATACCCTGCAGCAGTCATCCACCACTGTCTGAGCACTTGCAAGGTACAATATGAAGATTTGACATTCATGAGACCATGGATGCAAATAGGGGCTCATGTAGAAAGATATCCAGGAGTGGTGGTAGCATGTAAAACTTGAGAGGAGGATCACAGGCATTGCTACTCCTCAAGCACAGAGGAACTGTCTTTGCAAAGGGTAAATCTCATTTTTGCAGGAGACAGACTTCCTTGAGGGGCTTTACAAGGCTGTGAAGTACAACCCTGCAGCATCAACACTTTTGACTGTCACAAGCTTCAACATTTTCTGCAGACTTCCAAGAGAAAACCATATTTCAACCTGTCTTAATGAATTGGACATATGTATGCCATACAGAAATTTAATAGAACCCATCCAATGAAGAGAGGAGAGAATGAAACACATGTAACATCAGTGACATCTCTCAATATGCTGCTGGAAGGCTCAGGCACTGCAGTAGTGGGCACAGAGTCAAGTCAGAAGTCTGAGACAAGAGGGGATCCCAGAATTTCACTTCTGTGGAGAAGATGAAAAACATAGCAACACTCACCCATATCTTTTTAGACAAGTTTAGAGGAAAATGGAGATATCAGCATGGAAGTCACTCTGCAACAATTTTCTCTTATTATTTTCAACCTTTGTGGCTTCCATGCAGGTATAAAGGACAAGGACAACACTATCCTATTTGAAAAAGGCTGTAAATTAAATATTGAACACTATAATCTCATATTTTTTCCCCACTTTTGGAACAACACATAGTTTAGTTGAACTGAAGATCTGTCTTCTTTATGATCCATATTTGCTTCTAATAGCAAATGAGGCCCCTAAGAACTTATGGGCAAATGTTCCTAAACTGTGTTCATCAGGGATGAATTGTTATAAACCAGGAATTTTCCAGTGGGTCATGGACAGTGTTTTATAGAACTATGTTAAGGGGCTTCTGGATCTCAGCCTCTGAATACCAGAAGAGAACAATTCAAACACAGTGTTTCAGAGGGATTTGCTGCAACCTATAAGTATCATAGTTTAGGGTACTCTTGATGTAGGAGCATGAAATTCATAAACATATATTTTTATAAATGCCTTTCATACCATTGTATTATTCTAACCAGAAAAATACTTAAAAACACCCACAGAATCATTGTTTAGCTTTGGAAACAGCCTACCCGTTTGAGATGTGTTTATCCTGCATGACTTCCTGTAAACTGCACAGGTACATGTGAAAAACTTACCTTGTTCTTACCATTGCTGTTTTGTTTGCTGCAAGGTATTTGTAGGAATAACAGAAATAATAGAAAAGGGCCATGGGCATCAATGCACAGATCTCTTTCATTCTGTTCTTACTTGTCTGATGCTCATTTCGTTTAATTCTTTGCTACTGCTGCTTATCTGATCATTCCTGCTTTTAGCTCCATGCAGACATTGCTTACACTACCAACATCAGTGTCATCTCAGAGATGGGTGGCTACAATTTTAAAGATAGTAGGTCTACAAGATTTTGGATCCATCCCATCCCTCTTTTTAACCATTTTCCCCCTCTTGTGCTAACAGTGACCGGGCTGGCACCAAGCCTGACACAAGATACCAGAAGAGAAAGCACAGTGCACCTGTACAACACTCCACCATGGAGATTTTCCCAGGCTGTCCCAGAATTTCAAGGAGGGAGATGTAGCTGCACATGAAAAGAGAGATTTACAATTTCCTTTATAAGGTAATGGCCCCATTTTTCCTTTTTCTTCGCCCCCCCCCCCAAATGTTTGATAAGTAAAGACACGTCTCTCTCTTGAGCAAATAACTTATACTGCTGTTTTGTACAATACTGTTAGCTTAAATCTGCACTGCATCACCTCCATGTGTGCATGCACACACACAAACCCACCACTGCGTTTTTATTGAGATATGTGCTGGCTGAAAACATAACTGTTTTGAGAACTTCAACTCACTTTCCTCATCTTTCATTTGCCTTCAAGCACTCTGTAACAAGTGTCTTTAGAACTTCATCTATTCCTCAGATACTCTGCAAGTGCTTTACCTGTACACAAATTTCTCCTCTCCTCTACTTTGTGAGATTAAAAAAACAAAAAAACCAAACCTTTCATGTTTTGTTCAGTAAATGTCCAAAAGTTCACCTTTTGCTTATGTTGGCAACAGTGTCCTTCAAAAATCTGCCTTTGCAACAGGTAAAAATAAACCTTTCTAGATACAACAATTCAGCAGTAACACTGAAAAATTGAGAGACAATAAGCAAGAACCAAGGACTTGTAATCTGAAAGAAATCCCAAATGCAGAACTCCAGTCAGTGGTAAATCTCCAGCTAACCCAAAATAATGACAGAGCACCAAAAAAAAAAAAAAACAAAAACCACCAACATTTTGAACTGGAAAAACTATAGAGACACTGAAAAACAACCATAACCCCCCTAATTTTTCAGTCATCCTGATTATTATCATCTGCACCTCCACAGTTTTATTCCACTAATGGATTATCAACTACAGCGGTTTTTTCTTGTTTATTTTGGAACACAGGTGTTGTGTTGATCCTAACAGAAAATGTGGTCACTGGTGCTGCTTAGACACTTCTTACAGAACGCCACAAGGGAATGAAAGCAGGTATGGTATAATTTATTTTTTATCTCTGCAAAATAATTGCTATAAACTGCAAAAAAACCCAAACCAAAAAATCCTGAACATCAGGACAATCCCATAAGAGATAAGAACAGAGGTTTCATCTTTTGTAAGGAAGTATGGAACTGAGGTCAAAAGGATTTTCATATAAAAATCTTAATTTCTTCCTGCATGGCTTTGTAGTTCTGGATATTTTGTTATGACTTAGCAAGGTTTCCATCTTCAGTTAATAAAATCTAAATTTTACAGAGAAAACTTCACTCAAAAACCTGGAATGCACCTGTATTTTCTTGGATTGAGCCATTCAGGAGCTTTGGAAGACAGAAGGGACTAGCACCTCACTAAGTTGCATCCCTCTCCCCCCCAACACTTCATACTTGATAAACAGGACTGGAAATACACTACCAGAGACCTACGTTTCTTCACCTGGAGTCACAGAGCAGCCACCTTGATTCCTGTTGTTCCTGTGACAGCAATCAAATCTGTTGACAGCAGCTGCCTTCAGACTACAGCATGCTTCTGCTTCCCAAAAAGAAGATCTGTGCTCCTGATACTGCTCTTCTGGATTGTACCTTCTTAGCTATAAGGCAGAAACAGAGAACAAGATGTAAAAAATTAGAGAGACAAGGCCAAGGAAACAAGAGGACACAAGAATAGCAGGAGCAGTACTTGAGAGAACAGCCAAGGAAAATAGGAGGGACAGAAAATCAGAAAGTTCAGATCTAGATGGTCATTGTCCAGCTGTGTAGGGTTTTGCCACCTTCTGCCTGCTACAGCAAGTCTGTAGTTAAAGGATTCTTCAGTCAAGATACAAACCAATCCATAGTGATTTCCCTATGGGCTTTAATGGCAGCATGTCCCCAGAGAGCAGGGCTGAATGTTCAGAATCAATCTTATTTTAATGCTTTCTCCAGACAATGACTGATGGGACTTTCCTATTTGTGCTCTATCAGTCTTTTCTTGGGCCAAGGGCAGGGCATGTCACCTGTAATATCACCACTGATTTAACACTTTTAATTACAGATAATAATAACAATAACCATCATCATCACCACCATCCCCATTACCTTGAGGCCATTTGCCTATGCAACTACCCTCAGTCTTGAACTTCTTTCAGCTATTGTTGGCTGAACCCAAAGCACAAAGTGGGCAGGAATCTCTCCATCAAGTGTTTTTATGCTTTGGCTTCAGTGCAAGCTTTGGGGAATGCTGTTAATAAACATCTTAACCCACAGACAGTTGTCACATAGAAAGATGGATTATGCTGCTGAAACTGCACAGGTGAACATATACAGGAAGAAAGAATAAGCTATAATTATTGCTTATGCTTGGATAAAAAAATGTACCTTCAACAAGTATGAGTATCTCAATCTATAGCCTGGCTTTAGAGGTTTGCAAGATCATTCACTGTTGGTTTTACAAACAGAAAACAAATGTTTTAGGGTAGAAATCAGACTGAACATAACATGGGGCATATTACAAGATTGAAAATAGCTTTGCACTTAGATATTTTCCATGAATAATAAAGAAAGACAATGGATTGTGCCTGAGAGGTTTGTGACCTCTAAAAGTTTGCAAGAAGCTTTTAAGACCAAGGGGAGCTTTCTTTTCTATACAGTGTCATAGAAACTGCTTCATTTTGTTAACTAGCTCTCCATTCATGGAAACTAAAAGAAAAACTAGGTAGGCAAGGTGACAAAACTCAGTGATTTAATGGCAAAGTCTCAATAAAACTTCTGCACACATGATCTGTCACTGTTTGCTTTGTATGTAATATGGATTTCTTTTACAATAGGAAAATTTGATCAAGAAAAACGAAAAGACTACAGAAGATACTATTTATTGCCAGAATGCATCAGATTCTGTATGGAGCTTTGTATTTTGATACTTTTGTTTGCCTTTGCAGAGGAGTCAATTAAAATTAAGGTGTTTAACAGGATAATGAGAAAGAGTTGTAGCAAGGGAGAACATATGTTAATTTATTTAAAATAATATTGTGAAGTGTTCAACATATTTAAATCAGTGAGGCACATATTCATCATATAATTTAATTAACACTTCCAATAGATAAATGTTTATAATGCACATTTTCTCTTCCATACAATTATAAATAGCGTGCTTATTTATAGCAGCAAACTGACCAGAAGATGGCCCCATAGTGAATACAATGCAACTCAAAATTCACACAAGGGAATAGGCTGATGTCAAAAAGTAAACTCTATTTATCAATCCTGAAAAGTACATTAGGCTAGGTCTCTCTGAAGGAGTAAAGTATTTGTCATTGTAGCACTCCAAATTATTTTAAAATTCATTATTAAATATTTTGAGCAGATACAGAGACAACCCCCAATCTGCTCTATTACCTTAAACTTTAAAACCAGAAAAACTAGTGCAAGTGAAAAGCTGACATTCCCATGCTGTATTGTTCAAAAATTGGTTTTTCCCCAGGAAAAGAAAACTGTTTTAGGGGCTGACCCAATGACCACTGATGAAAGCCATAAAAAAATCCTGGTAAGTTAACTGGATTTTTCTTCATACTTTCCTGTATGGTGTCCTCAGAACAATAGAGCCACAAACCTGTGCCTCCATTTCCACTGCAATTCACAGAAAAGAATCAGAAACCATTTCACAGCATTCACAAAGGTGCTTCTTCCTTTGCAGCTACTATACTGGGATGCAGCCTGAGCACACTCTACATCTGCTACCACCAGTGAAACCAAATAGAAGCTCATTCCTAGCTGGAATGACACATGCAACTGTTCTTCAAGCTTTGATCATGTGCAAGACCTTTTTCTTAGCACAGTAGTGCTATGTTAATGTGATGCTATCAGAAATAGGAGATATAATAATAATAATCTGTGAAATGAAGTTGCTTTATTCTTCTGGTAGGTGAAACTGCTCACTATAAGGGCAGGTGAATTTTTTTCCAAAAGCAGAGGATTTGAAAAGAGGGAAAAAATTGAACAAAACAGTTTAATATGACTGGAATAAATTATGGCACTCTTCACACCACAACTCTGTAAAGTTCTGTCTTAAAATTAAATTATCGCGCAAGGATATAGTGTGACTTATTCTGAATATTAACAGTGTACACCACTGTACCACATTACAAATCCAGACAGAGCAGGGAGGAAGAGGGTTAATTTGGAGAAGTTTGAAAGCAACAAGAATATGACTCCTTGCAAGTGAGGAAAACCAATGGAAAGATCAACTTCCATCACATCGTTTCTGTTTTACAGGATAGTATTGCACAGACTGACTGGGCACAAGTGTTCATAAGCCATGACAAGTCAGGGCAAACATGCTGGCCTGGAAACACCAGGATTACAGGCATGTTGGCCACAGAGAGAACATGTGCTGATGGATAGAAATGCAGTTTGGGACGGGTCAAGTCAGAGTAGAAGGAGATACCTGTTTGGATAGGGGGACAATTTCCTATTGGATGCTGACAGTCAACAAAAGGTTCACTTTAAATTAACACGTTACTCTTAATGATATTTGAGGATTCTTTTTAAAAGGTTACTCTAAGACAATAATTATGATTTGTCCTTCTCGTGACCAAGCACATAAGATCTGAACAGGTCATTTCATCAACACTGGGAAAAGGCAAGGCAAAATTTTAGCTAACTCTGTGCAAAAAAAAAACCCATTAAAACATCCACAAGCTCTTTATTCCCCATTTCTATACTCCACAGGGTAGCTGTGTACCTCCATTGAAGGTACTGGCCATTTGACAATTAGAAACAAACGTTTTCTTGAAGGCTTTTATTTTAACTCTATCCCCAAATTTGAAGTATCGAAGCAGAGGTAATTAAGATTAATAGAACTTAGAGTTTCTACAATTAAGATATACTCTAGGCAGGCAATAACATAATGTTTATTCAAAGAAGGAAGAACACTGCATCAATAATTATAACTTGGACCATTCATTTTAATTCAGAATTGGTAATATTAAAGCTGCAGAACTCACTGAGGGCACAAGGAATAATACCCCACTGTCTAGACAAAGATTCCTCCTGAAATAGAAAATTCTTATCACTTGTCACCACAAATTGCAGCTGTTCTGATTTACAACAGTACCTGCCTCGAAATTTCCAAAGTCCATATCCCACACAGCTGCTATGGTGTAGTCTAGTGGCTGGTACTGCAATTACCCGAAATACTCCGTTACCACCAAATTGCTCAGACCTGATTTTCACAGTTGCCCTTTGCTTGTCACATCAGAGAAAAAAGTCATTTTTTACTCCATGGTTCAGCACAGAAGGATAACCTTAAAAAAGCAGGTGAGGAGGGGCACTACTCAGAGCAGACCTTCGGAGTGAAGAGGGGTGTGGGTTACCTGATCCACCCCATACTTGGCTTTCCTGTGTGCAGGTAACAGCAGAGTATGAGGAAACAGCCATAATCCAATGCAGAAGGTTACAGGCATTTTAAAGGAATATAATCTGCAATCTAACACATGTATTTGGAAGAATGGAAATCCTTTTGCACAATTACTGTAGGCTTCAGCACTCAGATGTTTCCCAGTGACATTTTGTATAGCAGACCTTCTGGAAGAAAGAGCTATTGTCAGAAGCTTCACAATTTATTTGGAATGAAAACTAAGATTACAATTCCCCTTTGAAATGGATTTTAGAAGCAGCAGCCTTAAATAGTCAGCAGGTAGAAATATTTCTTAAAATAAAGAATCACCCAGAAGTCCCCATTATATTATGCCATATTTATAAGGAATATCACAAGAGGACTAAAAGAATCACATGGGTAAAATTACAGAATTCAGATTGCCAAACTGTCAGATTAAAATCATCTTGCTGTAGTTGACACTGAATGTTTTTCCCCGCTCACATGCCTCCAGCTCAAGAGAGGAAACCTGACTTCCATATATTAACTGATAATTCTTCAAACTATTTTCCCTGATACTAAGGAAAAGTCACATACCTTCAGAAGCTTGAAAGGGAGTTTTGAAGAAGAAGATTAAGACACAGAATGAAAAGACATTTGAAAGATGAAATTAGCATTTAAAGATGTCAAAAAAGATGTAAACTGAGTTTCTCAAATGCTTTATGAAGCAGTCAATAAGATCAGCTTCACGTTTTCTTCCTTTCATTCTTTGAAATATGAATTTTTTCCCCCTGTGATACAAGTGTTAATTTTAGGATTCATTTAAAATTCATAAACTGAAAATTGTAATATTTGGGAGTTTTATACTCATACAAAGAATATTTCTAAGCAGTTCAGACAACCTCAGACTTTATTCATGAGATGCAGCCAGAATTTTTATTCATTCATTCACACATCAGTACTTGTAGACACTACACTTAAACTGCCACTGCCACACCTACAGCCATCACTCAACTTTTTGTGGTTATGTTTTCCCCCAAATGCTGGGTGGCAATGGTGGTTTTGTGCCTTTTATTAGTATTTCTTGAAATATATTTGGTTTCATATATTTGTTCTTCAAATCACCAGATTTGAACAGAATTTAAACGGAGGGCACAGTTACCCTTGGAGGTGGATTTGAAGTGAAGAGCTCGTTGCCAAAATTGCTGCAACACCAGGCAGGAATTTCAAAGGTCTGGGTTAGAAGAGCAGATCCTGCTCAAATTTCCTTAAGGGATCTCACATATGTATTTTAAAACAATAAAACCCAAACAACAGACAAGAAACCACTACCAGATGAATAAAAACTTTGATTCAGCTTCATTTGGGATTTGTGGCCATCTGTTTAATGTCCATTTCTCTATGTTGTATGCACCCCTATCTCTGGTGTGTGCCTGGTGGTGGTGAAAAAGTGTAACACCAACAGGCAACTCCAGTTGAAGAGGAAAAACAGGCTTTCAGAATCAAAAGCAGCTGCACCTCCAGAGACAAAAATCTACTTCAGTCTTGCCTCATTTACAGAGCTGAAGGACTTTCCTTCCTTTGTCCCCCAAATTCCTCTAGGAAATGGCATCCTGGTAGTATTTTCTTCTACAAAAGCAGTGGAGAGTTTCTCTGTGAGTCATCAGGAGAGCTTTCTTTCAGAATTTCACTTTTCAAAGCAAACCTTGTGCGAGCCTTTACTAAAAATACAGAAATCAAAACAAGTTACTGATAGTTTCAAAAGAGGTCACTCAACCACACCTAAGTAACTTTCTTAATTAAGTATTGAACAGTGGGTAGATTACAAGAAGATGTCAGAGCAGATACAGCACAGCATTAGAAGTGCAAAGAGAAATTTTGAAAATATAAGTTGAAAGCCATACTAAATACAACACTTGTATCAATACCAGAAATTAAGATATCAAGGAAGAGGAAAATGAGCACATTTTGGGCCAGAATGATAAACTGAATCACTTAGGATGGCAAAATGCCTGAGCTATTACATTATTGCTTTCTCAATACATTTGCAGAAGGGAATGATAAAAAGTGGTCTTTAACTAGCAGCAGATCTATAGGCTACAAATAGCAGGATGGGAGCTTACTGCAAAAACCTCAGAATTAAGTGTGTGCTGGAAACCTAACGTGCTACTGGCCTCTGATGAGACGCAGCAGTAAAGTCTTTGTATTTTGTACTTTATTACTCTTTATTAGGCTGCATTTCTGTTCATCTCTGATGTAAGGAGACACATACATTGTGCTATGTCAGGTCATGTCAAGTCCCATCAAGTCACATGTTGTAACACTGCCTGATGTATCCTGACATGGTGCATATTAGTGCCAATGGAAAAAGTCTAAATGCCAAGCCATTTTCAATAAATACACTCCATGTGCTGGTGCACAACAAGACCCAGATGGGGATTTATCCTGAAGCCCTGCAAAAACACCAGTCCTGAAAAGTTGTGGAGTTTCTGAGAGAGAAGGGGAAAAAAATTTCATGGAGCACATTCTGAAGAAGCAGACATCTATTGGCATTCATGTCCAGAGCTATTAAGCATGATGTAGAGAGTCTGTGAATTAGGAAAACTTAATTATCTTGGATGAATTTATTTGCAAGACTGTTAAAATAATCCCATGCAGGTCTGCAATAAATGGAAACAGCTGTCTTTAAGCTCAAAATGAACTTTCTCCTCCTCCACTCCTGTTTCTGTTCCTCATTGCTGTTGCTCCATTAGCACCAAGGATTTGTTTGGATACATCCTAGGGACATTCTTTAGTGATACTGACTGTGTTTGGGTATGACCTTTGAACTTCATCTACCTTTGTGCAGCCTACCCAAAATCTCGCTTGAGAAGCTGAACTGATTCAGTCTCTTTCTGCATTTGCATTTCTGAGAGGTGCCTTCTTATTTGTACATGACAGCATCAGGTTCAGACGGAAAGAAGAGTACCAAGAAGTGAAAAGTATGGCAGGGGAGGAAGGGAGCTGAACAATAGATCAACCTGGAAAGCATCTGTGTTCACTGGCCCTATCAGTGCATGTACAGGCAATCAGAGTAACATTGATGTTCTCATCATGCAAAAAACTCCAACACATGCAACTAAATTGTCAAGTCTTGGAAAATACTTGTGCTGTTCCTCATTTGAACAGTTTGATAAAGGACTCAGCTATGTTCCATCGCTTTCAATCATGTCCTCAGTGTCTTATGGAGACAAACAGCTGTGCAAGGACAGGGGAGGAGCACTCCATCACATCTCTCCTTGGCTCAACTCCTCCCTCCTTTGGTAAACTGGGTGGCATTTAAGAGCCCTGCAGACAGCACATTTGTAACAGAACAAGGCAATTTTCTGAAGGGTAGTACAGGACCTCTGTCGTTCAAAAAGACTCACTCCACCTCAGTTTTTGCACACTCACATAAAGCAAAACCCTTATGCCATTTACCTGTGCAATACTTACACGTGAGAACTTTGCCATTTAGATGTTTATGCTGACTTAGAGGTGTAGTGAAGAAACAAAGAGGTCAAAGATCATCAAACTGATCGCTTTCACCACCCTGTGGGATTAGAATATGCATCACTTGGAGAATCACAGACGGGTGGAAAACCTTGGCAGGTGTAAGACTTCAGTCCTTTCAAAGACTGTTAGCATCATTTCAAAGAGAAAGTGGTAGCTAAAATACACTGCACAGAGGTTTCCTTCACATCCATATTAAAAGTTGCCCAACAGGCTTTCACCAAATTGTTATTTTTTCACAGAGCACTCAAAGAGGAGAATAATAGGTTGTCCTTTGCCATGAACAGAACTCAGTCAGCTACTTCAATAATGCTTTAAACATTTAAATAGTATTTCTAAGAAGAATTTCATTGTGGGTCAGCATCTGCTTCTTACAGCGAGTTGCTCACTGGTTAAGAAAACATCTTTCCCATCCACTTTTCAAGAACCAGTTGGAAAGGGCCAAAGGTGAACTTTGGCATGAATGATAACTTATTCACACACTAAACAGTTCAAATTCAAGTAATATATTCCTGTCACCCAGACAACTGACAAAATGTCAGTTGCCTTTATCAATTGTTTCAGTACCTCTTGTCAGCTGCCATCAGTCTTTGAAGTAAACACTATAAATAAAACCACACAGGCAAATTGCTGCCAAATAAACCATGAGTTAAGCACATTTCACCTATTATGCAATTTGGTGCCAATGGTTATTTTGATCAGAAGCCCAAATGCAGAGTGAATACAGTGCTTCAGCCAGAGAGGAAGCAAGGCACACTGTGATAAATACACACAAGCATTCTTTGCATACGCTCAAAAGGAAAGCATCCTAGGGTCAGCTTGGTCTTACTGTCCAAGTGTCCAATCAGCCTCTGGATGAAGAACCTTTTTTCCAATATCCAACCTAAACCTCTCCTGACACAATTTCAGGCCATTCCCTCGGGTCCTGTCAGTGGCGATCACAGGGAAGAGATCAGTGCCTGCCTCATCTCTTCCCTTGAGGAAGTTGTAAACTGGGATGACATGAGCAGATTTTTCAGGATTCCTGGATGAATACCATCAGTCCCCATAGATTTGTATGGATCCAGCTGGAGCAACAGATACTTCACAATTTAAGGGTTGACTGGGAGCTGATAATTCTCACAGTCATGGTTGTCCAACTCAGGGCACTGAGACCCCCTTGGTCCATCATCAGTGTTGTAGACAGAGGCAAAGAATGCATTAAACACTTTTGTCTTGTCCATGTCACTGTTTGGGAGGTGACTATCCTCATCCTCTCATGGGCTGAGGTTATTTTTACACTGCCTATTGCCATAAATATATTTGAAAAAGCTCTTTATCATCCCTGCAAGAAGCTGCCAGGCTCCTGGCACTGCCCATCTGATTCCCTTGCCCCACCTGCAGACCCTCAAAGCCCACTCTGCAACATCTTGGGCCTCCATTCCAGCCCTTCTGTGCCCCCAGGAGTTCCCACTACACCAAGACCTGCTCCATGCTCTCTTTTATATAATCACCCACAGGGGCAGGGGCAAGGGTGGGGCCTGACCCTGAAAGATGCAGGGGCCAATTTCACTTGTCCAGCCAGCCCCACTTGTGCATTGGAGGAGTGAGGGAGAACGGCAATTTCCATGTGGTAGGTGAAGATGGGAAACAATGGTGGGGAAAGAAATTATAAAGGTGTCTATTTGAAGTTTCTTATGTTTTAAACCTCGAGGAAAGGTGATGTAGGAAAAAGGTGAGGCCATTTTTCTCAGGAATATAAACAAGTAGATGAAGATTAGTTTATAACATACTGCAGTGCCTCCAATAGAAGCATTTTCTAACTATACACTGATATATACCAGCAGCCATCATCAGCTACTTTCCTTAATCTTTATAGACAAATCTTGTCACAGAAAAAAACCCCAAACCACCTATTCTTCCTGTCTCCTCTGCCATCTCTCCACTATGATGTAGTCAGCACAAGGAGACTCAAAAAAAAAAAAAAAA
>VZRZ01006595.1:463213-490937 GCA_013398175.1 Climacteris rufus
CAAACCAAGGTGAATGTTATAATGGCTAAGGCAAAGAGGCAGATCTCCAACCTGTCTGCAGAAAGCAAATACTGAGTGTAAACTGCCACCCTTTTCCTCATTTCAAGCCCCATGCATGTGGTTTTTTCACCTTGCAAGGTAATATCTAGTTATTGGCCAAAATGCCAATTGTCTTTTAAATCATTAGAGATGCCATTGCACAGCTCCCAACCTAAATAATAAAAATATCCCAGGAAGTATGACAAGGATCTATTGTTATTGAGGAGATTGATTTAGCAGTGCAGAAACCCTACAATAAAAGAGTCTTAATATCCAACCTAATATTATAAGGATTACCAAACCACACTGATTCCAGAGGCTTCCCCTCACCCTTTGTCTTTTCAGGCTGTGCCTGTAACACTTTGGGAGCTATTTAATTTCAATGGCCCTTGAATTTCAAAGTGGCACTGCAAAATTGTCCAGCTGAAGCTGGAAGCTGCAAGGGGCAGAAGAAACAATGGATTTCCCTGGGACGATTAGGACTCCGATGTTAAGAAGGATGAACAATTCTTAGCACTCTCATCTTAACCCTGACAGGGTGAAGTACATCATGATCCCTGAGTGTCTCACATGAGAAGTCCACTAAACACACTCTTGAAGGTAACTGCACCTATGGGCAGGAGAGGGAGAATTTGAAGCTATTCATTGAATGAGGCTTTTATTTCCTGTGAATACAGGTGAAATCAAGGCCAAGAGTGAGTGTGATAGAAATCAGGAAACTGTGTCCACTTAAACTGGTTTGGAAATATTTTCCAATGCCCAACTGTGAGTATACTGCATACCGTTTCCATACACCACACCAGGTGGGAAGGTGAGCAGCACCAAGCACTGGAGATGTCTGCATTGCAGAAAGTCACTAAACAACAGGGATAGCAGGACTGCACTGGGTGCTGTGGAGCAGACCTGCCTTTTGGCTTGATCACAGCCACAGAACAATGATTCCTGTGAGTCCTGTGGGTCTGCTCAAGGCTCAGATAAAAAACGTTGTGCAATCATAAAAGACACATAGTGAAAGGGCAGAAAGCATGACACTAAAATTGTTTTAGCATGGCTCCATCACACACAGGTAAGTGCATTGCAAGCTAAGAGGAGGATCACCACAGCACTGGATTTGGTGCAAAGTTGGAGAGATTTGGAAGATAACCCCTGTGGAACCAGGGAGTCTTCTAGAAGCACAAATTATCCAATGAATTTCTAAGCTTAGACATGCCCTGGGAAGGATGTAGTCTCTAGAGAGGTTACAACTGCTCTTAGGCATTATACCACCTGGGTTCTCTGGGCATAACTATCCTGGTCCTTTTGGCAGTTTCTAACCCCCATGGAACTCAGCATCTACTCCAAAGACTGAAATATTCAAGCACGATCCACAGAGCTTTATATGGTATTTCCATCCTGCGCTTGGCACGGCTGATGAGATTAGGCCAGGAGGGTTTGGAAAGCACACAGTGCCATGAAAACCCTTACCTGTGAATCCTCAACTCACACAGGAACACTTCTGGTGCATCTGTCTGAGTGTCATGTGCAGAGACAGCCATTAAGCAGAAGTGACACTGTGTTGCCCTTGCTGGAGCTGTGCTTGGCTTGCTTTCACTACATCATTTTGGCAGGATTCTTTTGCCCTATCTAAATGCAGATTTAGAGAGGAGACACAATGTGTGTCTTCTGGTCTAGGAAAAGCCAAATTCTCTTTTCGATGAATGGATTATTATTATTACTATTATTTCCATCTCTGGCCTGTAAAAATCAGAGTGAAACCCTGGTCCCACAGAAATCAATGGCAGAATTCCTACTGATGTCACTGTGGCCAGGTTTCCCCTCTGCTATTCCAGATGTTTTGTACTCCAAACTTTCCATCTTCATTCCCTCAGACTTGCCATATTGCATTTGACAGAGATTTCCCCCAGTGTCCTGATCACGAATCATCATTCAGTATCCTAGAATCTATTTATGAAGTTGCCTGATACGGATTGCATATTGTGCCATGTTACTTATGTCAGGTCAAAAATTGCTGTGGGAATTGCTAATTGGAAGCACAGACACTGTCTGTTTTTCCTCTAGGCAGACTGGCAGGCAACATAAAATTGAAAACGGACAAGTCTCACACATCTATGTTTTCCTTCTTTTAAAAATGTGTCTCCTGTTCGCTGACTTCTTGTGCTCCCTCCTAGAGTATGTTGCCATCATACAGTCCCAACGCAACTTGCTCCTGTGCTTTGGGAGCACAGGCTAACTAGGGTGCCACAGTTTCTCAAGAGTCCCACAAGAAAAGCCATAGGTCAAGTGCAAAGCTCCAAGCCAGAGAAGGAGGCAGGTGCTGTGCACATCTGGCACTTGCAGCTGTCTGAACAGGAAGAGGGGGAACATTTGTTTGCAGATGTGCACCTCAATTGCAATGGTTTTCCTAAATGTATAGAAACAGACTTCTCCCTTTAGAAAAGCATCATGGTTCAGATACTATCAAACTAAGTGTACAAGGCTTCCTGTTGAAAACCGATGGGTGTACCACACTAACACTTCCCTTTTTATGAGCATATAGAATTGGCACTGAGATTTGGGAATACCAAAAAGGAAAAAGTCTCATTTCTCCAAAGAAAAATGGATACAAGGCATTATACAAAACATTATTCAAACCTCATGCTCAGCCTCCATGAGGAGTATCAAAATTACTTATTTCCAGTTACCTGCAATGGGTTTATGCTGAATGCCAGAGGGAATTCAAATACCTTGCTAAGCATGCCACCTGGAAGGTATACAATTCCTCCATATACTTTTAATGGAATGGGGTAAATAAAAGTTTTGAGCTGACAAATATTTTTATGATTGGAGTTTTCATTATTAAAAGGAAAATGGTTAAGAAATAGTATTTGTAATTTTATTTCTATGCCATATTGTCTCTCTCCCCATGCTTGTAATTGAATTCCACAAAATTAAGGACTCAATGCAATAACTAAACAAATCTTTGTCTATTTATCAGACATGCTATATTCTTCACTTACTGAATGTACAATTAAAAAACATAACTTTTTAATTCTTATTATATTTAATTGGTTAGGTCAATGCCAATTGTTGTACAGGAACACTTTAACTATAATTCAAATTTTTGTCTCCTACATTACTTCCATTAAGGTGTTAAATGAAATAATTATTAGGAATAAAGGAAACTGTCAGCAAATCAAGCAGAGAGTGTCTGTTACTATTGTTAAATGCATGTCAGGGAAATGGTTCCCATGAACTCAGCTGTTGGATCTAATTATCAAGAGATGAGGGAAAAGGGGTCTGTAAAATTCCCCACAACACTTAATATATAGCTGTTGGATCTAATATCTGATTTAATGTGAAAGACAAAAAACCCAACATTAACAAGAAGACAAAATCCATTCTCACTTTCCAGTCAGCATAACTGGTGATCTTGAAGGAAAGGGAAAATATGTACCTGACATGGAGAAGGTTATAGAATATGACAGCTTTAATCTGTTTTTTTATTTCTCCCAGAAATGTTTCATTTACACTTGTAAATAAAAATATTAATGGTTTTTGCTCAGAGTTTAGGGCCGGTGGAAAATTAACATGCAGCAGTATAGAGTCTTGGACCATGCCCAAGACAGAAACAAGACAATAATGACTTGAAATCACTCCAGCCAGACATGATGCTGCATTCCAAGATCAGGAAACTGTGTGCACATCGTTAAATATGCATATTAGTTAGTTAAATGAAGGTTGGGAGTAAGACCTAGAGCTAGACAGGACCTGTAGAGCCAGGACTCAAGCAGATGTCACTGCATTGATTCTACTTTGGAAATGTGTCAAGCTCTATTAAAAATTAAATTAAATTAAAGAAAGCTCAATAGGCTGTCCAAGCATAACCACTGTGGTGATGCCTGTCCAAATGTGCACGTGCCTGAAGCCACAGTGCCCAAAGTGCTCCCAGGACACCATGGGGGACACTAATTCTAAGCTGAATTAGGCTGGCGAGCAGGTGGGGTCCGTGTGACAGACTGTGTGCAGCAGGCAAGGAAGAGCACATCCAGTCTGAATTTCCAGCCCTCACAGATAACTGCTTCTCTCTCAGATAAATCTTGGGGGAGAGCTTAACTCCAGCCATCACCATCTCTTGAGAACAGTAGGAACACAAGTGTTACCTAAATGACCTAATCTGTCTCTTCTCTTCCCATCCAGAATCATCCAAATTACAGAATTAAAAGCGAGGTACAATGCAAACTTGGCCAATACTGTAGAATTTAAGGGTTTAAGGATGGGTGGGCTAAAAGAATGTTGAAATTTAAGTCTACTCGGACTAGTTTTACCTTTACAGCTTAAATGGCAAAGGTACCTAAAGCTGACAGTATCTACCCCCCCTTTATCTTAGATATACCCAGAAATGAATGCAATACTGATGCTGCTGCACTTATCTATAATTTAACTTCTAATACAAAATGTATAAATTTGAAATACATAACAAACCTAGGAATATTGCCCAGCAGTAGAAATGAATTTCTTGAAAAGCTGCTGATCTTTTCCATTCCCTGTTTAGAGGCAGAGGAACAACTACTCTGAGGCTGTCATGTCTCTAATGACAACCTGAAGATCTATCTGAAATACATTGTGTTAACTGTGCATATATTTCTTTGCAGAACAAAACTTAACAGCATAGCTGCCCTTATTAAAAAATTATTTAATACAAAATGGAAGAGCTATTACAGACACCTCTGTTATGAGTTAAGGAAAAAAGAACCCGAATCACCCATGTCACATCCAGACAGTAGCACATGGGAATGCTCAGCTCAGCAGACAGTATATTATGTCTAACGGAGAAGAAAAAGTTAGTGCAACTGCACAATGTTTCTAGGGGAAGTAGGAATGATAGGGAAGAGAAGTCATGGTAGAGACAGAAAAGCATGGAAATGTTGAGGCTAAAGGGAAAAAAAGTGAAAGGTGATGGAAACATGAAATCAGAGCAGACGCAGAGATTAAGCAAAGTGTAATAATAATACTAATTATTAAAAAAAAAATCTAACTATAATGTTAAATATAGATAAAACCGGTGCTTTCCAAAGAGATCTTCTTCAGGCAAATTTTTATAGAGCATTAGGAATCTAGACGTAAAGGTCTTCAAGAACACATGAAAGCTCCCATTCAGAATGCCACCACAGTTTTCTGATTAATGTCATCTCATGATGTCAGAGACTGAAATGGTTCATGCCTTAAACATTGTTATTGAAAAACTGTATAAAGAAGCCATGACCACACTCCTACCTGGAGATGCCTGACTAAAATTCTGGGCTGTAAGCCAAAGTGCTGAGATTAGATAGCGAGAACACTACTGTTCAATGACCTCAGGCCTGAGGAGATGTAAACAAGACTGTGCATCCACAAGAAAGCAAAACCCAGCAGCTGTGGTGATCATCCTTGGCTGGGTTTGGGGTGGGGGAGGCCACAGCCCACAGCTGAAAGCAGGTTTGCACAGATTTCACTCCTAGCTAAGGTGGGGGAAGGAGGCTTTGAGTGTGGTGTAACCTCTGATCAGAGGCAATGAACACCCATCCTCCCTGACTNCCCCGCCCGGCACGTAGGTGCCTGGATTTTCCTACTTTGCCTGAGCATATATTAACCCATGGAATTCTGTGCTTTTCAGGGGACCCTCACCATCAAGAAGACCACCCGGAGAGGACCAACGCAACATCCTTGGGATCCATGGAGTGGTGATATTTTCTTTCTCTGTCACTCTCTTTCTGTCCCTCCACCTCTTCTATTTCGTTCTCTTACCTTTTCTCTCTCTCCCATCTTTACTATCAAATAAAATCCATACTATTGACACTGGCATATGGTCTTTTTTGTGCCTTAATTTGGGCAGAGGAATGTCTAAATAACCTATAAAACCGAACCTTAACACTTGGTGTCCTTATTGTCTACAAATTCTTGGTATGGACACAAGGAAGGAGGCTTTGATGGCATGCTAGAGTTGCACTGTGCAAAGTTTTAGGTAGGGTCTGTGGGTCAGTTGTGGATGCAGAGCTGCTCTCTGAACAGAAAACTGGAGGTGAGTTAAGACTACTGGAAGAGGAAGGGTCAACTTAGGACAACTGTCAGTGTGGGCATATAAAGCAATTTACAGATGGGATATACCTTATGAGATTTTTTCCTTACTGGACATTCTTAAACATCTGATATTACATGGAAGAAGTATGACACAGAGTAGAACAGTACTCCAACATAAGGAATAATAAAAAAGTTTAACCTAGTCAAATAAGGCATTAATTTAGAATGAAAGTTACTAATGTAGAGGATTGAATAAAGGCTTTGGCTTTCATCTTTTTTATGCAATATTTAGATTTTGGGATGACCCTCTACTTAGAGCCAGTTCCATTTCACCAAATCCCTACTGGCTGCAGCTTTTGTCCATGAGAGGACACGTCATATCATCCTGACAGCCAGGTCACATCCTGCAAACACCCCCTGATGATCTCCCTCTCCATGCAGAGCAGCAGGCATTGATGTGGCAGGACAGCAATATTTGCAGCAGTGCTGCATAAGCTGAATTTGGTCAGACAAAAACTTTGGTCTTTGAGACTACCAATGTGACAACTTCATGGGTATTAAAATCCATGAGAAACAGAGATAAAACTACCTCTCTGTCCTCTCTTCTCCCCAGCCTGTATCAATAGAAAGACATATTTGGTTTGGTATCATTATTTTCTATAAAATAAAGTTTAAGGCAGGACTTCCTTGTCTGGCTTTTGATTTATGAAGTACTGAACACCCAAGCTCTATGAACTCATCACGAATTTGCCAAAAGAGTTTAAGAACTCCAACCAATTATTGCTTATCTAATTATTGCTTATCTAATTATTGCTTATCTAATTGCTTATCTAATTAGATAATTACTTATCTAATTACTAAGTATTTATCATGATATTTTCTTCCTGGTCCATGCCTGGACTTTTGTGACAAATAAGAACAAGTATTTCCCCTTCTAAGTTTCAGCTTTGTAATGTTATTTTAATTTTTTTGAAGAAGTTAGGTTTGGAACATGACAATCTTGTCACAGGGGCTACATCTGAATATTGTTCAATGCTACCTTCAGTACCAGCAGATAAAAAGAAGGCCTTCTACTAATTTTTCACCCACCCTACAAACAGGTTATGACCTACTCAGTATCAAAGGCAATGAACAATGAATTGTACATCACAAACAAGCACAGCTGTTTCTATAGAAGTTATATATTAGAGGACAATCACAGAGTGCATTAGCCTGTAAAAATGATATTCATCCCTTTGCAAAGCCAATATGCAGTTTTAAAAAGTTTTACAGCTATGATCCCACAGGATGAGCAATGTATCTGTTGTGAAATCATAATTTTTGTCTGTCTATGGGGTATCTCTTGTGATACAGCCATTTGAATATGCAATATCATGGCTATATTGCTACAGTACTTCTTTTAGAACTGTTACACTAATATATAAACAATGCAAACAGTCCAGATTTTGACAAATCCCTTACATTTCTCCACTAAAAATTCTCAATTTTCCCCTTTGTATGTAATCCTGTTCATCTTAGAAACACATAGAAGGAGGAATTATAAATTGATAACTAAAGCAACACAAAGCCTAGAGGTCTCCAAATTTAATCTGTGTTATGGTCTGTATGAGGTTACATTTAACCTAACAAGCCATGTTGAAATAATTCTTTCTACCTATAGGGTGAGTAAGCAAACCTATAGGGGCTGGACTGTACATACAGACTTCAGAGAAACCCTTGTCTTTGAAAACAGTCAGAATAACTTTTAGGGCTTTCAGTTTCCTTTTCTCCTTTGTTGAGTTACCTTTTGCCCAGGATCTAGTGGTCACTTGAATGTAAAGTTGACAATGTCTAATCTGTGTACCTGAAATAGGGACAGGGGGAATAAAGTGCCTCAAATAACACTGAGTTTTTTATTTTGCTTTGCATCTTCAGTACTACAAAGTGCTTCAGAGCAATCCAGCTCACAGAACAGTTCACTTACTGTGCTGCTATTAAAAGTTAAAATATAGAGGGTGCAGATGACAATGCATAAGAAAACAAAATCCATAACTGGATGCCAGTCTCAAATCTTTGTCTGGCAAAATGAATTTAAATGGCAAAGGACTCAAAAGGTACCACATAAAATATACCGGTAGGCATTTTACTGCTTGAATCTTAATGGGGTTTCTTTTTTGCATTTATGTAAGTTCTTCTAAGATTTATTCTCTCAATTACCAATCAAAAGAACTCATAAAGGTAGAGTTGGCGGACCATGAAGGATTAAGGCTGTCTGCTAAGAAAGATGCATACTTGGCAGCCTCTGTGCATTAAACAACCCCATTTGATACCAGTCCTGGGCTCAAAGGATGGCTGACAATAGAAGTTGTTTATCATGAACTATTTTGATTAAAAAAAAAAAAGATCAAGAAATAACCACCCTTCCACATACACCCCACCCCACTGCCCCCAACAAAACCTTTCTAGAATCCAGATTTTATTAAGTCTTAGCCTATTAAGACTGACTTTTAAATCTTGTTTGTGGAAACCCAGGAGTTCAGGCTGATAAAAGTTGAAAGCTACAGGCTGGCTAGATTTTCCCTCCTCCATTTTCTTTATAGTAAAAATCCCCCCAAATTAGTAATGTTACAGTATCTTCTGCATAAATTTAGTCTAAGACTTACTTATATATAATTAAGCAATGCTCAGTGTATGTATTTAATTTGGGAAAAATTGTATGCTTTCTAAAAAGGCTTTCTTATTTTCTTTCTTGGGTTTCAAGAAAGCAATTAATGATGTTAGATTCAGGCATAAGAATACCCCATTTACTTAAGGGCTAAGTGGCAAGCATGCTTCATGGGCTACACAACTTGCATGCCTGAATTTAAGCTTATTTCATTGGACTGTGGCTTGTCCAGAGAGGCAATCTAATATATTTAATTATTTTTCTTTCCTTATTTCCCATCTGCCATTTCCCACAGAGGACAAAGTCTTTAATATACTGAGTCACAGAATGGTTGAGAAAATTCCACCTCTGGAAATCATCTGTTCCACCCCTTCTGCTCACAACAAGGCCAGGTACAGCTCTCAGGTTTTGAACATCTCCAAGGATGGAGACTCCAGAGCCTACCTAGGCACCGTGCTCCAGTGTTTCTCTAAAGACTATTTGCTCTTCAAGACAATTAATACATAATCTAACAAGGATATATCAGAAGCTCATTGAATTCTACTTGTTTAGCTATTATTTTTAATGCTTGCCTAGGAGTTTCATGGGTACTGATCAGTGGATGATAGTTTGTTGTGAGTCCCTACATAAGGGTTCCAAGCACTTGTATAAGATGGTACAGTAATAAATGTTTTCAAAACTTATTCCTTCCTTGAATTGCTGCTAATTATGTGTAAACAGCTCTAAGTACTGTATTCAGCAGAAAGTTCAAGGTGAACCAACTGGGCAGGATATTTTCATACTAGGCAAGAATTTAGCTAGGATTCAAACTTGCTCACTTTTGAAAGTGCCCAGTAGTGTGTAAATCCTCAGTACATCACCTTTTTGTCTGATAAAACATACAGCACCTCCATAGGCCAAAAAAAAGGCTCTGGCACCACAAGGGGTTTGGAATTCAACAGAATACCACCTTGGGGGTTACAAAATTGTTTTATGCTGATATATCCACAGTGCAGGAAGCAGTACAGAGCAGATTCTTGTGCTGGTAGCATCTTTGCCAGACAGAAGTGCTGCTGTCCTGCTTCTTGATCAACTTGGACGTCGGTGTGACACTGCACGGGGAGATCGGGCAGGTTCAGAGGAGGAAAGCTCCAGCTTGAGTGGTCACCATGATGCTCCACTGAGCACTGGAGACTTACTCATCGACCCTGGCATTCCCCCATAGGCCACTAATCCCAGATACCTTCTTGTCTCCTTTCCTGAAAAGTCTTTGAATTAACCTGGTGGTTTTCTGAAGACATTGCTCTTAGCTTGTTACAAGTGAACGATAATTAGAGGAATATTCTATTCCTCCTTTTTAGTTCTGTCTATATGATCCTGCTCAGATCCACTGATCTTCACTTCCTCCTTTGCTGTGTCAGGCATGGAGACATGACTAATGTGATTCCAACCTAATTTCATATATCCTTCTGACAGGCAGCAATATAAACTTTCCTTGGAGATTTTAGTCGTAAATCAAGAGCCGGTGTGGTCTGGCAAATGTAGCACTGGACAAGGACTCAGGAGACTTGATTGTCATTTCATTTTCCAATACCTAGCTCCCTTTCCTTATTTATGCACAACATAAAGTCATCAGGTCACTCCTAACTATGTACTATGCATATCAGCTTTGCATATATAAAATAGTCAGACTTGCTGTTACTTCAATAAGAACAATATTTGTCATAAAGATGGTAAAATATACTGAACTATGCAATGTTAGGAGATAACAAATACATGAAATAAACCCATGATACATCATAAAGTCCATTCACAGAGATTTTTCTATTGGTATCTGGTGTCATAATATTCTCCCAGTCTAACGATGGGCTTTGCTATGTTGAAAAGATCCACTCCATATTTATGTCCTTCTTTCCCCAAGAAGATCTTTAAAGAGCTATTTTGTCAAATTGTGCTAGAGAAGAGCAGTGCTTTAACTATTTCATCACATTAAATAGGATTCTAAAGTAATGTAATTCTTTTAAGGTAATGGAGGCTTTTCTTTTTTCCTGGAAAAGAATAGAAAGAAACCAGCATAATTTTTTTTCCCCACCTTTTTTTTTTGGCTGGCATTTTACCCCCTCTTTCATTATTTGGAGCATCATTACTGATGATATAGCAGGTAACATATTGCTGTATTAACAAGGTCACAAAATCCCATTAGTGGTGAAAATGACAGAACTGAGTTGTCTAGTGACAAATAAGGTAGGTTCTCATGGAATACAGGTCTGTAGGTCTCAGGTTTAAATTTACACAATGCAGAAATAGAAGAAAATTCACATCCAGCCTGCACAACTTACACAGAGACATCCTCAACGTCCTTACTTAGGCAAGAAAAAGTCAATGAACTCAGTAGCTTCTTTTGAGTTATGCCTATAAAAAACCCATGTGTAACCATAAATGCTACAGAGTACTGAGAGAAACAACCCTCTTGCAATATTTGTGTGTGATACCAGTATGGTCACAGATTTTATAACAGGGAGTGCAGCAAGCAAGAGATCCATAATTCAATTAAAGCAGGTATTATGCAAAAGCTTTACTCTCTAATGGAAAGATAAGATAGCTACTGCTGACACACAGCCCAGAGCAGAGGTCTAATCTGTGCTGCCAGCAAACCTCTCCAAATTGCAATTCCTTCCCTGCTTCCTCCTGGCTCTTGGGCATTACAATCCAACTCTGGCATTTGCCAGCAGCACAGGGCAGCTTCCTCCTGCCGCTGGGGGCTTGGGAAGGAGGGGCAGGAGCCCCACCAAGCCCCGCTGCTGAGCAGTGTCCCAAGGGAGCTGCACTGCCCAGCAACCCCAGCCCTGGGCAGGGTGCAGGGGTAGCACAGAGTGAGAGGATTCACCTGCACACAGGTTTGTAACCCAACAGCAGGAAACAAAGAGCAAACACTGCAAAGAATAGTCAAACTGGTAATGATTCAATAGGAAAACAGAAATCAGATTAAACCTCCCGCAGCCCTTCTCTCTTTTTCCAAATCTGCAAGTTTGGCAGACTGAGGAGCTTGTGAAAAACGTCTGAGCAGAATTTTGATTAGAGCCAGATGAAAAAGGCAAGCTGCCTTTCTTCAATTCCTTATTATAATGCATTTCCCAACAATTTTTCGAGGAATTTCTCAGCAACAGACATGTGACTGGGTTTTTGGAAAGTTTTTCCTGCCTTTCAAATAATTATACTTTTTTGTCTTTATCAAAAATCCTACAAATTCTTGTTAGAAAAATATGTTATATTAACCCTTTGTTTAAATATGTGATCTTTGAGGAAAAAAAAATATATAGCTGCTACTCAGCTACACATTAATATTTGCCAGATAAAACCCTCTGGCTCCCCTAAAACTGGTTGTTCCGTGCGTTTGTGCCTGATGTGGCTGAAGAGTCATTACTAAAGCCAGGGTTTACACAGGCTAGACATGGATGCAGATACTGTACAAAACCTAGCAAGGCACAGAAAATTCTTTTCCTTTATTAACACTCTGTTGAAGCTTTTAAACACCATTATCCATCCCACGCACAGACTTTTTAGGTACAGCTGGCCTTTCACTGAAAAAAATATTTGCATCTCAAAGACATTTGCTGCTTATGAACCATCCCAAGGACTTAAAAATTTTTAAGGCACACTCTCATTTCAAAGACACTTACACAGAAACTTTAACACTCTTGTAAATGAATCAGGCATTGTGCATCATCTGCAATGAATTCAGAGAGTCTTACTGAGCACCTACACACCCCAAGGAAAGCTTGATTTTCATTTGGTACCTTCCTTATGCTTAGAAAAATTGAATCATAAACACAGCTTGGGTCTTCAGGAACTGCCCTTTATGCTCTTTAATTATTTACATTGACAAATATTTCAAATTTAAAGCAGGTTTAATGCAGTAGAGATTGAGGGTTTAAAGAACAGGAATGAAACACTAAATCTGTTTATATCAGTGTGAGTTTTGCTCTTTGCAACTCCATTGCAGAAGAAAATTAAAAGCCACCTCCAAATATCTTGGTAAGTTTCTTAAAGCTTTCCAGGATGACCCAATAAAGCAATCCCAGCTCCAAGTGGAGACCCAGGTACTTGGAAAAGCATCTGTTCCCAGGGCCCCCAGCGAGAGAATTTGCTGAGAGCAGCAGTCTCGTGTCTACTTGGATCCCTAATGCCCTAGAGAAAGGCAGCTCAGGATTCCAGTGGGAGCCAAAGCAGTTCATCACCTTGTGAAAATCCAAACCCCTGATTTGATCTGACTGCTCAGAGCACAGGTCATGATTTCCTGCTGCTTCCCTTTTGGCTCAGGACATCAGTGATGCACAGAACAGAATAAATGTACTGCTTGGTGGGACTTGGGTGAGTCACTCACAGGGGCAGATTTCCACCTTCCTCAGCAAAATCTGAAAAAAGGGCAGGTATATTTTGTTAAAAAAGCATTCCACCTAATGGACACAAAGTATAATAACTCTTATCTGTGTTGCACTTTCAGACTGTCAAAAATTTTGGTGAACTAGTTAATACAAAAAGTTGAAGAAAAAGTCCCCTTTGAAAGAAATGTCCAATTAGTGTCCTTTTCTGATTTTTATTTGCCTGAAAATTAGATTTTATTGGACTTGTATTTACAAAACTTGTGCTGTGGGATATCTTTCCTCCACAGTCTGTCACTGCTAATGAGCAAAGGACATGTAGAAAGTTCTTATAGTTCTTTTTTCTCCTATCACTCCGCAAGGTGAACTATGATTTCTTTCAAGAGCTTTGCTTGCAGAAAAATAAGGATTTTGTGAAAGACAGAGGCAAAAATATTAATTGCTTTTTCCCACTTTACTGACAGCCCCAATAGCAGCAAATGTTATTCCAAGGGAGGAAAAAAGCCTCCCACTGTCAACTGCAAGATCACATCAGTCCTGAAGTCAGCCCAACCTTTGCCATTCCTCCCACCTTTCTTCCCCAGTAATGTCTAGGGAAGGTGCTGAGGCATCCTCTCCAGTAGAACACTTATTGAAAAAGTCACAGAACATTACAATCACCAGGCAAATGAAGTGAAATAGTAAAAGCCATTCCTATAGGGGTGGAATCTTTCAGATCGTGGAAGGGAAGAGAGAGGAGAGCAATAATAGGGAAAATTACATTTTCCCCTGTTTCTTCACAAGAGATAAACCTTCTTCAAAAATTTCTGATTTCAATAAAAAGGTTGAGCTATTAGATGCTGATTTCATGCTTTAGAAACAACAGATAAGGCAAAAACATATATTTGCCACCTAGAATAGAATATTGATTTATTTTTTCTCTACCAGCCTGCCAAACACAATCCAAACTAAAGCAGACTCTGTGGCAACTTGAGGTCACCATAATTCTCTTTAGTTCTTCTCCTTGTCAAAAGCTATGATATCAAAGCTGCCCTTTTGTTCCCCTTAATTCTATCAAATGCACTCCCCATCTCCAAGCATCCCTACTTTGTCAACCTAAGATGAGGGATAACTCAGAGACTTGGACTCAGATGTATCAATAATCATGACCTGCACTAGAAGAGCCACCAGAGGCATCTTTGCACAGCACCAGCCCTACAGACAGCCTGGGTTTTCCTGGGAGATGGAGGAGTGTAATGGGAATGAGAGCTGGGCTCTGCAGCATAACTGATAACAGCAACTAAAAATAATATGTCAGATTCTGCTGAACTTTTTCACAGAATGTGACAATTTTGAGGATTTCTTGACCCAGCTCATGCATAAACCTGTAAATATCCAAGGCCGTTGGCCACTTTATGCTTTTGCCATCAGTATCTCCAGGTTCATACCCAGGAGAACCTCAGACTGAATATGAGCTGAGGAGCTCACCTTAAGTCTCACAGTTTTGGAGGCCTTCACAAAACAAGAGGTGTCGTGGCCCCATCCCGAGGCCCAGGAACTGCCAAGGCTTGCTGTGTGCCTGTTCTCTTGGGCTTTGCAAAAAATAGACCTAACAGTACTTTTAAATATACAGCTGTATATTTTAAAATATACAGCCAGCTGCAGGGAAAACATTCCTTCCATCCCAGGCTGAGAAGAATGGCTGAACTGCACCCAGTGGTTACTTCAGCTCAGTCCCCTTCTTGGTCTGAGAAGGATTTAAAGCTTCCTCTCTCCTTCAGAGGTACATTTTTTCCTCATGTTTCGGAGTGGAAGAAGCCTTTTTTCCCCCACAGTCACCACTTACCCATGTATTCAGGATTTGGGATGTTTGTCTGGGAGAGAAACATGGCTAAATATTGGTCATTGTTAGAAAAGCACAAAATAGATGCACAGCTTCTGGTTGTTGTTCTTTTGTCTGTTTTTTTTTCTGGTTTGTTTTGCTTTTTTACATCTTATAACCTTTAATTATATAATTTCTAGGTAGATTTATGATGTATGATTTTCAAATGGGTAATTTCTTTCATTACAGACAGTATGAAATAACCACGATGACAACAGCTACATCACCCATGATTAGAGAGCACCTGTCCATGCTTCACACATCAAGAATTCCTGATACAATGGGAATGAATATAACAAGCAAGTGGCCAGGGTCTCAAATTTCACTATAGGCTGTGCTAACAGTTTAGAACAATCTTAAAAGAAAGAGATTTTTGTCCTGAAAACCCAGAATAGAAGAAAAGCCACTCTGGTCACATTCCCATAAGGATTTCCAGTACAATCGTATTAAAAACCATCCTTTCTTTCATTGCCCTTACTATTTTGTGTCCACCTGTTCTGACCATGTTTTTCCCTTCAAACCAGAGCCCCATAATTACAGACACTGGTCACATGGTGGAAGTGACCATTTCATCTTGCAGTCTGGAGAATAGAAACACTGACTTGTAGTTCTCACTGCAAAACTGGTAACAGAGACTGACCTTGAGATCTTTCTCTGTGGTCTTGGATAAAACAATGATAGTTTTCAGATCTCAGAAGGAAGGAAAAAGTGAATGAAGCATCTAGAAACAAGTTTCCTCTAAGCACTCTAAGCCTGAAGACTTCTATCATTACTAAAGTTTAATATGCAGAATATTTCCAGGAATTTGCAAAAGAGCACTTCCTAAAGCGAGGAAGACCAAACCAACTACTGCTTTGAGTTTAGTTAATACAGAAAGGTCTGAGCATAAACCAGAATTTAGATTTTGACAGCATGCAGTAGTCATGGTTTTGGAGTTAGTTTGATATTTTTAAACAACCTTTAGAGAGTATTTTCATAAGTCACTTTTCCTGACTCTTCCCAGCAAGCTGAATAGAAATTGGCTTCTTTCTTCTCCTCTTGTTAACAATGGCAGGCTGAGATACCCTGTGAAGTGACTGTGGGAACCAACGCTTTCAGAATAAAGCGTGAAACATCCTGAACCTTGTCAACAAGGTACTCTGTGTCTTCAGCAATAACAAATCAGTGGTAGAGCAGGGAATAAAACCCACAAGCCCCAACTCCCACTCCTCTTTATAAGATTAGACAAACTGATTCTCCAACACTAAAGCTAATTGTTTCTGGGTGTCATTATCAAAACTCTTTTGAATGACAAGATCCCAACATTTCATAAACATTTGACACCAAGTAGTCCCACAGAAGAACATAAAGGTGGAGTCAAACTGTCAGATGATCCAGGGTTCAGCGTGAAGAATAAGGTTTGCATCACTGAAATGTCAAAGGGCAAACACATTTTTCAGCACAAGGAATACCACCGGCGTTGGAGGGTTTGCAGAAGTGACCAGCTGTGAAATAGTTGAGGCCTCTGGCTGTTATAGCTTTAACAGTTAACCTGACTGAAAGGACCAGCTGATCACTCCCCTCATTCCTGAGGACTCAGGAATATGGTAAAGGCTGGGATCACGAGTTTTTAAAAACCCATTTTTTAACCCCCAACAATAAACAGATGAAAGCATTCAAGAAAAAAAATTCCTAGTGACTGGCAAAGTGAATAAATGGTTCTGGGTGATAATTTGTGGTAGTTATCAACCTTTTCAGGCATTTTTAAAAGTCTGAAGTAACTCATGTGTCTTCAACTATGTTGCAAGCCAAAACAATTTAGAAAAATAGCAGGAGTCTTTTTCTTGAAGAGATCTTAAAATACATAAACACAAACATTTCTTATTCTAAATATGTCAAGTGGTTAATTCACTGCAAGCTGTACCATTCAAAATGCTTTGTTTTCAAAATAAAATCATCTGGCCGCAGGAGTTATATAAAAAAGGTGTGTTCTTTATTGTATTAATATACCTTAAATACATAACTGATGAAATGGTTCATTCTCAATATTTAATGCTTCTGTACCCAGAAGACCATACTTAATCAGAACATGTGCAAAGTACACAGTGAGAAAGGGCAGGAGGAGGAAAACATTATTCTTTACAAAGAAAACAAAACAAAAAAAACCCCAAAGACAAAAGTTAACAGCCCCCCACCTCGAATTGAAAGGATAAGCACAAGCACAAATGTTCAGATAGTCATTAATGTCAAAACTGTTTCCCAGGATGAAAACCTGCCACCATAATCCCCAAAGTCAGCCACACCTCTCCCCTGACTGCAGTAGGGCCAGCATTTCATTTCGCAGGGCTTTCAGTGAGAACAGGGGAAGAGCACAACACAGGTAGGCAGATTGTTAAAATTAGCTGTTTCTGGTGTCCATCACTCTCACAATCTCCACAAACATTTCTAATCAATTGCAATTAATTGCAGAAATATCCCATTAAATACAGACAAATCTTTCCAAATGTACCCATTTAAGAGGAGAATTTAGCAGCTGGCATAAATCCACCTTTCTCAACATGCCTTCCCTTTTTTGATTTATTTTTAATCTTGCACTTCTCTATTTTCCAATACCTTTCATCCCTTGCTCCATACTCCTCCCTCTCAGAGAAAATGCAGGGTGACAGTATAGACTGCACAGCAGCAAGAGGAATGAAAGGTTTATTTCAAAGTTGCTCTGTTCTTTTTTTCTGTGTGTGGCTTTGTTAAGTACATACCGTATTTCTGAAATCCAGCTAGGAAAAACTAGAAAAGTCTTCCAATTATAATCCTTGATATTTCCCCTGAAGCTAAACTAAAGCCCCTTTGAACTAGAAAAGTGTCTTTCAAAAATGAGAAGGGCAAGACCTGAACTTTTCTACCTGTAGTCTTCTAGTCCAAGATTAGAGTTGTGGGTTGATTTTTTTTCCTCTTCTCCTCGAGGAAGAAAATACGCTGATTTTTAATACAACTATTTTTAGTTAATCCAGCTTTCTTTTTTATCCTCTGTAGCCAATGCCTGCACCAGTCATTTGAGCATTATTTAAGTTATATATCTACATCAAATGCAACAGTTTCCCTGGTGTATATTTGTCAGCTGTGCAGAGGAGGTAAATAAGATTTCACAGTGCTTCTTGTCAAAATCCCCATTGTCACAGGCGTGTTTATTGATTGATTTCCCCAAGTATGTAAGTTATGGATTAGCCTTTGCTCGTGTTAAAAAACAGTTTCCATTAGGAAGTCAATGCCTCGTAAGGTGCAGGCAGATTTAGCGTGTGTGTATTCATCTGGTGCTCTGTCAAATGGCTCCAGGGTGGGGCTGTGGGTGATTGCAGGGGGGAGGGAATTCGTCATTCCTGCTTAGGTGCTGGCTAAGAGGCTTCTCCCTGCCACCCTGGGTGCTGCTCATGGGACCACAAAAATTGAGACCCTGTGTATGTTGGTTAGAATAACTGCTTTAATGCAGCTGGTTTAGAAAACTTATGGGTCACATAAATGTGATACTTCTAGCATGAAGTATCATAACAAGGTGCAGCAAGGGTTTAATGCACAGAAAGTGAATAAATCCAATTTTTCTAATGGGTTTTCACATCCATACGAAGAAAAACAGCTCAGTTTCCTACATCTTTTAAAAGCAGCACACTTTACATAAAAACTATCGCCTTTCTGCTTGATCTATGTTTTTAAACATAATATTATGCCCAGAATCTGAACTAAAAAAGTAATAAAGATACTGTCTTCTGGGACCAGGACAGCAATGAAACTTCCATTTTCATAACTCACCAACCCTGAGTACGGCTTATCAAATTTATTCTCATGGAATGTATTACAAATAAACAAAGGGAAAGCCATTCAAGTGAAATAATGTCCAGTGTTTTAATTCAAGGTCTCTGTGAGGACAAGTAATCATGCATTTTACTTAATTACTTAAGCTTATTCCTTGTTTTTAATGTGTCTCCAGCAAAATGGACAAGAATCTTTCTGGTGTGATCAGAGTTGTGTCAAAGATCATGTTACCTGTTTGATATGCTCCAGCCAAAGTCCAAAAGCTACACAAAAGACAGACTGGACCAGAGCGTAGGCAAAATCTCATGAAAGGAAGTCTCATGGTACATTACCAAAGTTAAGAATGGATATTCCTACTCCAGGACCTCTGCAAGGCCTTAGCCAGAGTAAGTTCCTTGCTATGTCCAGGAGAGGCTGCATGGTTCATTGGTTAAAGTAGAAGTGTGGAGCTTTACAATTCAATGCCTCAGGCATTTCAGAGCTACAAGGCAGCCAGAACAGTCTTCATCTGATTGCTAAAGCGTTTTGGTGTTCTTAGCCCATAATTTTAGCATAAGGACCTCTTCTTGATTGAATGCCTTTCCAGTACACAAGGAATATGCTGCATGCAAGATTGTGGACACCAATCCCTCAGGCATTGAAGCTCTAAGTGTCACGGTTGAGACACTTGTGGTGCAGCCTACAGTTCCGCTCCTCCCAGACACATTGCAAAGATGCCTACGCCTAACACTGAGGGGCAACCAAGTACTGTGGTCTCCAAGGACCACCTGCTGGGAAAGCAAAAAGATGGAATGTGAGAATTCAAAAGAAGAACGAGATTATTTATTGGCTGGCAGGACACTACCCTACTCAAAGAATCCCCCTGTTTTTTGCTTTACATCCCAAAAGACAGGACTGAGAGCTGGGTAGCAGATTTTTAATGGGTTCTTAGAGAAGCACAGGAATGTTGGTAGCTGCTGGGCTCTCTCCTTTGCTCTTGTTGAGAGGCAAGAGCCTTTGGACCACAGCCGAGCACTGCCTTTGCAATGGCTACCCTGGAAGTTCTGAGAACAACTTTTGTTGGCCTACTCAGCATGGAAAAAGCCACCCATATGTTGCCTTTTGGAAAAAGGATAAGATAGAGCTACACTGCAGCAGTCAAAGCCTCTTTTCCAGACATCATGAATATGATGTGGAACAGATCAAACCTTTCAAGGTCACTACCTGAGGGAGACGAGTCTCACTCTGGACTTTGCCTGTATTGCTTTGTTATCTCAGCACTGACAAGCTGGACAATTTCCTCTGCTTAGCAGGCAACATCTCAGAGAGAGGTAAACCTGGTAACAGTTTTCAAGCTGCCTTCTGCTAGGTATGCACTTCAAAAGAATATGTATTTTAGCAAGTATAAATTAAAAACGCAGGCAAAAAATTCATACAGAAAACACCCTCACTGTGAAGCAAAAGAAAACCTCAACTAGTTAGCATTCAGAAGCACAGCTCTTTAGGCTGGTATGGATTGGTTGATTCATTAGATGTATAGAAGTGCTCTTAAGAGGGTGAGGACTCCTATCCACAAGGATAGGCACACTCAACACAGCTTCAGAGCACATTTCAAAAGCAACCATACAAATTAAACACATCCCATCACAAGTAAATCCAGTCACATAAGCTCTATACCCTTTCAATTGTCTCTTCCATACTGTCCCACTAATTTCAGGGGCTCTTTTGAGGGAAAAGACTGAATTCTATCATGTGCCTTGACTTCACAATGTGCCCTGGCTCAGACACTGTTTTGCTCAGATGGAGAAGAGAGGAGGCACTTTCAGACTAGGTGGCAAGAGCTTTTGAATTACAACAGTGCCTGGCCTGTCTTTCCTCACTCATTTTAATCAAGAAGTTTCCAATTCAGATAACCCCTGCTGATCACAGCTCAGATTAACATTGTAAGAAAACCAGGACAATGTTAGAACTGCGAAGTTGATAGGTATGCTACTCATATGTGCTAATGTATGCACATCTCCCGAAACAGCCTGAAATTGCTTTGAGTTCAGGATTTTTTGCCAGCCCAGGCAAAGCTTCCACTGAATGTTACCAGGAACATTATTTGACTTGAAAGAGCAAGCGTGAATTCTGTGCATCTGCCCAGCAATGTGAAATCAATTCCGATAATGCCATTGAACGTAACTTATCTGAAAATTACTTTCTTGTGCTGTGGTTTTCCCTGTGAAACCCTGCAATGGTTGAACTGATAATGTTGGATCTGAAGTCTCATGACTATTATGCAGTATTACTCTCCAGCTGGGAGACTTGGCAAGGCAACACATTGACATCTTCATGAACTTAGCACTTCACATCAAGGAGGGGATGTGAGCCTATCAACTTGACACTCATAGTGCAATCTCTTTCAAATTGGCCCTCAGAAATCTTTACAATATGACTGGGAGCTCTTCACAGTCATATAAATAGGATACATTAGATTCAGCCGCCATAAAAAAAAAAAAGTCAAAGTGTAGTAATCTTGTCCTTTCACTCAAATTAATATTGTCACATTTACTTACTAGTATTTAGAAGATGTTGGTGAAATGTCTCTTCCATCTGTTTTGGTTCATACGCACATCATTAGGAGAATTTTTTCATTTTATCTGTCCTTCAAGTAACATAATTTCTTTCTGGCTTGTCAGATATTTTTAAAATTACAAATATATGTCACATGAGTATCTAATCCCTAAGAAATGACTTCACCTCATTAAATTAAGTGGAGACCCATCTTAGGTTCATTACAATGGCAGGATTAAGGGAAATTATCAGAAGAGTTTAGAAAGTATTTGACAGGGTTTTAAAGAGGAACAGAAATTCTGAGCTCTTCCTCCTACTTATCTAGTCTTCATGGCTATGAAAGTGATTAAAAAATGATTAAAGATAAACCGAGAACAACAAGAGTTTCACACTTAAACAAGGAGAGCCCACTTACAGTCTCATAGTCCTTTATACTAAACTGGTATAATTTATCTATTAATAAACTACAATTTTGCTTAGGAAGAGAAAAGGAACTTTATGTTTCTCTCATGATCTATAGTGCAGAAAGTCTCAGAGAAAATATGAAAGTCTAGGCATCAAGAGGATGTGCCCTACAGGCAAAAACTCTCTGCCAGATATTCCCTGCACCATCATCTTCTGTTGATGCCAAGGTGATCTTAACTCTAGTACTTCATATTGCAAAAGTATTGCACAAGGAGATAAACATCTTTTGGTATTTTAATGCTGCTTGGATCCTCTGTGATTTTATACTTTCATACTCATACCAGCAACGTGAGTCAAACTTCTGTTTGCATAACAGGTATGTTTCCTTACATGTGAGATGAGTGCACAACAGCATATGGACTAACTGCAATTACAAAACTGCACAAGGACCACTCCTGTGCACAATGCAGCAGCAAAAACCCACAGGATCAAAAATGGAGTGTAATCAGGCAAAATACAAACTTTGACAGCATCCCTGGCCACCTGAGACAGTTCCCAAGGGTCTCAGGTGTAAAAGAGAAATTTGACATCAAACACCCAGCTATCCTTTCATTTAATTACTTCCTCTCATTTCATTAGCTCTGTGCTAGCTGAGTTGCATAAGCAATTCTATGGCATGAGAAGGATCTGTAGCCATGGAAATATTTTTTCTCTGAAAGCATACTTGCTCACTTTGTGAAAAATGTATAATCCTCCCTGGCAAAGCAGTGAGGATATTGGATGTTTGAAGTAAGTGGATTGAGCCCTGGGTGTAGCTTTCACATTGCAGCCCACAGTGTGGGACAGAAAAAAAAAGAAAAAAAAAGCAGGCTGTGGTCCAAGGGGAGTCCTGGTACAGCTCCTGTCTGAAGGCAGCCCTGCCAGCCAGGTTTGCCTGGAGCAAAGGGAGAGCATCCTGCTGTTTCTGTGCTTGGCGAGCATCAGGAGCCAAGATAAAGGATATGGGGTGGCCCCACCACTGCTTTTCTACCTCCTTTTGGAGCACACCTGGAGGCAGATGAAAAGGAAGGCCTCATTTCACCCACCCAAAATTCAAGGAGTAGTGTCTTCAGAATATATGGAAATGGCACCTGCTGTCTTCACATGAGGAATAACCCAGTCCAGGGTCTGTGCCACTTAGTTCTGTGAGTTTGAGTACCAAATACAAGCTACTAGATTTTGGATATTAGTCAAATTTTCTCCATTTTGCTAAGCTAGTAAAGCTAATCCTTATTTCAACTATTTTCGAGAGGCAGCAAAACGCACACTACATTTGATAATCTTATTGTTTGTGTAGGTAGATTGGCAGAAGATCCCATAACATGAGTTACATGGCAATAAAATTGC
This sequence comes from Climacteris rufus, assembly GCA_013398175.1. Lineage (NCBI taxonomy): Eukaryota > Metazoa > Chordata > Aves > Passeriformes > Climacteridae > Climacteris > Climacteris rufus. Next base: position 486,264 of record VZRZ01006595.1, read on the forward strand.
AAGCTCCCACGACACTTAGTTCTGCTGTTGAAATTAGGGGGTATAAGCCTCTTAACAACACCGTGGGGAAAAAACTCACAGTGACATTTTATCAGAATTTAGCCAAAAAATCCTACAGGTGATTAATTCTTTTCCTACAGATGATTAATTTTTTCTTTCTGACACAAATCGCATTCAACTGCACTTGTTTACCTGTATCATGAATAGGACATTTCCTGCAGGGAAGCAACAACTCTGCAGATCCCAGCCTATCACACAGATTTCAGATACTCATAAATATTTCTGCTTTGTTTCCATCACTTCAGGTCTCACACAAATTCAGTGATGAATTTATAGAATGAGGCATCTGTGACTTTTCAAAGTTTACTTTTACATGGCGGGCAGCACAGACAAAATTCATTCTTGGCTATCATGACTGAATTACAGTAAAGTGCCATGTCAGGTGGAGCTCAGCTAAATTCAGGTGCCCATTGAAAAGATACAGTATTTCACATTCAAGAGCAATTGCTAAATTCTGGGCTTTTTGCAAGCTCCAAGGAAGGGACAATTTGTTATTTAAACAAGTACTGCAGTAGTTCAGGAGTCAAACTGGTATCCTGGCTATTAATTACCCTCCAAGGTGACCAGCAGGGAAAACTGTCAATATCAAACCATCTACATCACACGTCAGTGAGAGAAGAAGGGATGAATATCCACCTAATTACTACTTCTGCCCAAATAACTATTTGAGAATAGAAGTGAAGACCTACAGTATCAACAGCCAGTCTCCAGCAGTCAGGGGCTGCCAACAGCCACCCCTAAACTCTGAGGAGACCTTTTGGACCTGTAGAGTGCACTGTGACTCCTTACATTTGTACACGTTTTGTTTTCCCACCTTGGATGCCACTGTGGGGAAGGGATGTTGCACACCCAGATCTTGCCCCAGCAGGGAGTCAAGCCACACCCAAGGTGGGCCACGGAATCCCAGTTTACATTTGACCAATGTGGGGAACAAGCGACATAGTGTGACTTCCACCAGGTCCGTGAGTTCCCCTGGATCAGAGTGCTGGAGAACACATCCTAGCCTCAGTGCTTTTATTTAGGCTGGAGTAGGAGGAGGAAGGTCTGCATCCACCTGAATGCTAAGATAATACTATTTGAGTCTAGCTGCTTCTACGTCGTGGCTTCATGTGCACAGGTGAGTGCACCCAGTGAACTAAGCTCTGATTCATCACAAACCCTGGTCACTCAGGCTGGTGCTAGGCAGGAACAAATCCTTCCTTCTGACAGACAGGAATCAGCAATACTGGGGAACAGAAGAGACGGGACGTGGGCAACATATTTTTGGAAATTATTTTCACTCCTAAATTCCAGTAGATCTAAGCAAGCTCAGAGGGCTTCTGAGGAGGCTGCTGCTGGTGAGCTGTGTTTTCTCCTCTGTTAGATAAAAAATTGTACAAGTAAACACAACTACACAGCCAGAAAAGGTTGAACATAGGTAAGATTACGTTAAACATGTTACCAATATGTTGGTTTTTTTAATCTCTCCAAAGAGCTGAAAAACCATTCAAGAGGCAATATGTACTTTCCTTTAGCATAATTTTCTCCCACTATCCCTCAAGCTTTTGTCCTGCTAATGGGGATGCCATCACATGGTGTGAGAGAACTCCTCATTTCCCCTACCTATAACTTCGGAGAGGCTGCAGTTCTTCCTGCAAAGTCACAGTAAATTTTAAATAGGACTTGCTAAATCCTTGGCTGAACCAACAAATACACTTTTGCCTCATGCAAAGATTGTGAAAGTAGCAAGGGCTGCTGGCCATTCCAACATAGCACTGAATGGGTTGCTTTGCATTCTGTAACCTAGCAAGCATGCAGCAGATGCTCCTTTTGGGAAGAGCAAAACCTCTTAGCAGTCTCTATCTTTTTAGCTACTGAGTTGGCAATTTATTGACTACCGAGATGGCAATTGACTTAAAAAATCCCACAGGAGCAAAAGTGGAAAAGAGAAAAGTGGTGCAAGACAGAGCTGAAAGTGCTGCCATGGGTGGTACTTTTTTAAACCACTCCTGTCTCTGCAAAACACTTAAGCCTTGAGTATACATAGTTTCTTCCTCAGCAGTAGTTTTTTTCTGTATTCTTTTGTCCTGCTGCATAATATCAAAGTATCTGACTCTTGTGATAAGCACTACACATTTAGTACTAATCATGGTAGATTTTATCCCCTTGTTCTTTCTTGAAATTCTCTTAATTTCTCTACTTGTTTCTGATTGGATCAACTGTAATTGTTATATTGATTTTAAATTCTTTCTATCTGCAATTTATCAGCAGTATCTATTCTATTTGCTACTGCCTTTGACTGCAGGAACAGTCTGAATGAATCAGAATTAGGTCTAGTCACAGCTGAGCTGTAGAAACCTGCTGAGCCATTATAGCTAGAGCCCTGGATCCCAGAAACTGTCATAAATAAAAGCCATTATGACTAGTACTCATGCCATTTCTGACTGTGAACATATGGCAGCATACCCTGTATGGCCAGGAAAACAATAACTGCTTTATGGACCTATTTGACTGTTAAAACCAGGAGCTTTTCTTTGATGTTATGCAAAAACATCAGAGGTCTTAGTTATTGTATAGTATGATTTTTAAATTCTGCTTCAAACCTTCAGTGCATCTCCCTCCACTTGTCTGTGAACTGAAAAGCCAGACCCAGTGTGAAGGAGAATTTATTTTCTATTAGAAAAGCAGGGACATGGTGAGTACAGCTCTTGCACATCTCTACAGGGCTGAGTGAAGTGCAGGAATCTTTGTCCCCTCTCTAGGGCAAGTTTACCTCAGGAAAAGAAGTAATCAAACCATGTGCACAATAAGTAATACAAATCAAATAAATAAAACATGTCTGAGCAGCTCTGGAGATGGGAGCAAGCAGGGTGGCAGCAAAAAAAAAGAGGGGGAGCAGTGGAGTGGAGGGAATGGGGATCTCCACAATGAATCTTCAAGCACAGCAGTGAGACACATCTGCAATCATCTGCCTGCAGCCTCCTTCTGTCCTAGGTAATAGGGTTTCATAAGCTCTTGATTAACTCATCAATTCCTATCCTAAAAACAAGTTGCAGGAGACTGCCACCTGTACTAGGGGAAATCTAAATGCTCATCCTATTTTTACACACAAAGATGTTGTTGTGTCAATGCTGTCATTTCTGCTCAAAGAGATCTTTTCCTCTCCTCCTCCCTTTAGAGGGTCCTCCTCTGGTAAATCTGTAGATGACAATCACACCCTCTCTCAACCTTTGATTTTTCTCACCTGAAGAAACCACACTGTTGATCTCCCTTCAAAAGATTGGCCGCTAAGACCATCATACCCTTCTCACTCATTCCAACTTAAATTAATTTATGTGACATTACACAGAGATGCACACAGTATTTCAGATAATCATACCAGAGCCTTGTACACAGACTGGAAGTCACTACACTAAAGGAAAAATTTAATAACTCATGACCCCAATGAGGTTTTTCATAACGATGTCTGTAGCTGACTAAATCACATGACCTGGCTCCTTCTCTGCTTCCAGCTCAAGCACCAGTTAATGCCTGAATTTCTTGTTCATGGTCCCAAAGTGCATATCTTTGCATTTTGTACTGTAATGTTCCATCACATTTAAATGGTTCTTGATCTCAAGGTCAACTAATTATTTCTATATGATATGGTAATTCACATTTTTATTGTTAATATGTCCCACATCTGCACCATCAGAAAAAAAAAAATCACTCCTACTTTTCAGTACTGAGGCAATTGATGAAAATATTAAATCTTTATTATAATTGTTTATTTATTTATTGGATTATTATGCCTTAACCTGATAATTGTACTTTGTGAGACACTTTCCAACAGTTCCCCTTCCAGCATGGCCTTTTGCCAACCTTTTCTGAACCACCTTTCACCATCACTTTGTAATATTCATACAACAATTTCCATCTTAATTTAGTTAAATGATATAAGTTTAGCTAATGTTTTCCTGTCTGGCACAACAGTAGATATGTCACAGAAGCCTGGAAAGCTGCTTACACATGTGCTTTTTTCCCCTCCCTGTTCCATGCCTTACAGATGGGGCGGATTGAACCAGCCAGCAATCCTACAGATGTGTTGGAGTTATGCCACCAGGAAGGTGCAACAGCTTGGGGGCAGGATGCTCAGAATGATACCAAAGTATCATTGTTTTCTGGGCAACAAGCACAGCCTCTCAACAGACTCAGGACATCTACCAGGTTTGAAATTCAGCCTTCTCAGCATCCTACACTGCGAGATTGCGAGGGAAATCTTGTCCTTTCTTTCTTGTCCCTGACAGGATGACAACAGACATCACTACAAGAAGATGGCTTTGAATACTTCCTTTAAATCAATTTTTTCCAGAAAGGACAAGAGATTAAGAAGTTCAGCTGAAACAAGATTTCTTCCCACGCACATATATATGTTTTTAAAGCACCTTTCTTATTGTGCACAATAGTAATGCCAGAAACATTACTCTTGAAAATTATTGGTTCAACCCAAATGCAGTAAAGTCCCAAGTGCTACATCTCTGTCAATTCCTTCAGTGCTTGCAGCCTCCTAAGAAGTCTAAACTCCTGTAGGAGCTATTCAAGATGATAAAGTCATATTAAAGGCCTTTGCAGCTTGCTGCTTCTTTTTTTTTTTTT